>KN549416.1:91395-106383 GCA_000797555.1 Oesophagostomum dentatum | reverse complement strand
TTTTGGATTAAGGGTTTACTTTGAAATCATATTTTGTATTGATACTCACCCTGAGTTTAGAGGAGGTTTTTGACTAGAAACAACAGCTTGGCATTTTATTAGTCATACTATTTTACTCATACTATTTTATATCGCAAGTTAGAGTCACGCATATTTGACATATGACGAAATGCTGAATTCGTCTTGATCTCTCCTATCTTTTTTCAGAACTGCAGAGGAAGCTTTTTAGCAAAATTATTTCGCTGCTTCACTTTACCACCATTTTTTTCCGAACTGCAAATTGTATTATAGAGCACCTGCAGAAGCAACACTGCCACTGCTATTATTGCACCTGACACGCCTTAATGCTCAAGGAGAAGATGCGATAAGAAAAGCCTAACCTCTTAATACTGGAGCATTAATAGACATTGTGGTGGAGAAGCACCTTATCATTTGTTCGCTTTAAAGTAATCAGAAATCACAAACTTAGCTGTAGTTAGCATTAGTTACGTTGAGCACATAAAAAAGAACAGATCAAACCAGCATGAAACTATGAGACAGTAGTGTTGCATCGCCTTCTGTTTTATTTGCGCTGCGCCAGTGGTCTTTCGACCAGGTCATTTATTGCGGAACATTGCGCAACTAGTGATAACATAGGAAAGGCAGTGATAGCAATGGTGATGTTATAGTACTATTATAGATATGAAAGGGCATCGGTGCCGAACTGTCATGCTCTTAGAGTATTGAACCCCGATAGTTGTTATTCCACTTTTATACGAGGTCATATTTTTTTGGCATGCAATCAAGGACGAAAGACGAGTTATCTCGTTTAAGTTGAATCATGTATGGATATGACGGAAATGGGACTATAAAGATTATGGTTTGTAGCGCATTGTCCCAAAGAGGTTTTCGCGGATTTGTGTAGACCACTATAATTTTGCCAATAGATGCTCAAGAGATGCCCTTCTTAAGAATTTAATCACTGTGAAACTCTACCCTGCATCTTTTGCAACCTTCACAGAACACCATGCAGTAGGTGAATGTAGTCAATTTTGAACTTTACAATTTTTGTAGGAGAATCGCTAGGGCAGTACACCAGAAAACAACAGCAAAACAACTTCTAGAGGGTACATATGCACTTTACGAAGGCGATCAGATCGGCGTAAGGCGTCAGTAAGAAAAGTTTTCCAAGGATATGTGCATTCATTATAGTCGACGGACGTTTACTGATTGAATCATCCTGATTGTGAGTTGTGAAATCATCCTCAACGAAACATTCTTTAGCTATCTGTGCCTTTCTTGAACGCTTACGTTGCCAGGCGAAATATATCGGCGAAACCGGTCGAACGCTGAGGGTGAGAATAAATTAACACCTGGCAAGTAAGAGACGAGAAAGCCTTATCACACCACTGGGAAAGCATAGAAATCCACAATGGTAACGACTTTAACGTAAAGTGTAAAATTTTGGCGTACGAATCTGACACGTTGGCTTGAAAGACGCTCGAAGCACTCTGGATTCTCTCACAGGATCCTCAGATGAATAGCAGAAATGAGCAGATGCCCATCACTAACGATCTAATGCCGTTCCTATCACTCTGTGGACTATAAAAGGCAACTGCTTCCGGGCAATACCATCTATAATCATCTACAGTCAATGGAAGCAGCACCACAACTTTGGGGTGTACCGCAGGTTTGGTGGGACGCTCGGTACGTTCATCTGCCATACGGAGCTTGCTGACTCTAGCCCAGATGAATTGAATGCACTGTAGTGAGATGTTTGACGGCAGAAAGTAGGCGAGTAATAATACCTGAGCTACTTTCAGGCCTCTGAGGAAGACGTTATTGTCGAAACGTTAGGCGAATAAAGTCGTCCATATAACAACCTCGTAGGCGAAACAGAAGCAGATGATATTAATACGGAATGCCGAGGTTTTATGATCAGAGAACTTACATCTCTCTATGCCTTGTCCAGAATTTCGTATTACATTCTTTAGCTCTCTGTGCCTCGTCCAGAATTTCGTCTATCTCTGAATCTTCCTCGAACCACTGGGCTGAGGTAGATGCATTTTGGGAGCAGGGGAAGAATGGGAGATTGCTGGTCAAAAGTGGGTAATTTCTGGTCTTCTTTGGAGGCAACGGCGAGTTGTGTTGTCGGCTCTTTCATCCTTGACCTCTGCAGTGCCCAGGTCTAATTCCATTTTATCTGTTCTTAAAGGAATGACTATTTTTTTCCTTGTTCTTTTCATGTTTGCATGATAATTACATATGCCTTGATAGAGCACCCGATTTGCACTGTTTGAACTCCTTCCTTACTACTTCCACTGGCTAATTTTGGCTGATTGCTTTTTATCCACTTTTCACGCTTAATTTGGTCTAAAATAGCGTATCTTCCGTATCGAGATGATACGACGAGAATTTTTGGTCCGAAGCAACAGAAATTTACTCAAAAGCTGACCGAGAGAATCCAGGAATTTTAGTGGATTTTTTCAACTGAAACATTATATTTGAAACCAAGGTTAAACTGGTTGTCCACGGCCGCTCATCACATTCTCTTAATGGGATGAACCCTTATAGTCGACATTCTATTAGGTTGTTAAACAGGTAACTATATGTTAACAGCATTTTCAACTTTTTGCATAACCACAAAGACCATAATGCGATCCAATGTTTTAAAATTTTAACCCTTTATTACCAGCAAATATCGCAGGTTAATAAACAAGGCGTCGGTTCTACAATATGCTAGAAGCTTAGTTATGCTTTTATTGAAAGTCAAGTAACCGCATTATCGTGCAAGCATAAAAAATTTTTCTCTGGAAGAAGGAGCCTCGTATCAGGGAGATCGGGCTAGTCCATTCCACGTACGTTCGATGTCAAAAAATCAATAGTTTTGAGGATATTGTATTCGAGCGCTCGACGAAAACTTTCAATAATAGAAAGTTAAAACCTCTGACAGTAACAACAGTTTTTACAAGCAACTGGTGGGACACCTTTTTAGATAAGGATTCCAAACAAATTTTTAATGTTCTTTTTTCTCAAAATGCGAATGCGGAAAATACCCCGGAAAAATCAAAAGTTTGACTCCTTGCCGACTTGTTATAGTCATTTTTTTCAGCAAAGGACGTATTTTAACTCAAAATGGTCTTATAAATGAAAATCAGCCATCTTTGCTACGTCATGGTGGCTCGGTCTAATAAGGGCTAAATTTCTGGAAAATAAAGAAAATTTATTATCCATCCTTTCACATGTTAGAATAGTTCTATGAGAAGAATGAATTGCTTCAAAAATTGATTCAACGGCTGGGGTAAGGATCCCTCTTGTATTGTCATTAACCAAGGTGTCGTACTCGCTTCTTTAATACTGACTCGATATCGTGTTTAATCTGGCACAGTCGCGAAGCGTTAGTAAATAAATAAGTAAATAATAAATAAGTGAATGAATGAATAAATAAATAAGAGTAAATTAATAAAGCTAGAGTAAATTTCTCGCAGATACGTTGACCTTTGGACGAGAGACCTCTTGGTTTTAAGCTTAGGGTGCCTTGGAAGTCAACCAGCGGGAGATATTTTAATAAGGGTTATATATTAATGGAAGAGCAGTAGTATTTTGATGAACCGACAACTCTACCAATAAGCTGACGAGAGTGCCTGAAATGGAGTTTTATAACAAGCAACGCTAGATCTAAGATCTCGGAAAAAATTTGCTGAAATTTTTATAAACGTAACTTGACAGTAATCATCAGGGTTATCAATTATTATCACCAGTTAGTGTTCTGCACTGTTTCATGACTTTTCTATTCCTTTCTGCTAAAGACACCATATCCTCAAATAAAGCGAGAATCTTCTCAGATAGAGTATTTTCTGCCTCAATCCTCTCTTCATCAGGTACCCTTCGTAGAGCGATCTAAAAACGTTTTTATTTACTCACATTTCCTTATACACTGAGGAGAGTTATTTGATTCTATCTTAGCAAAGAAGATACCTTCATTATTCCTTCGAACACATCGGACAGCAGCATACCTGCCAGCGGGAACAGTCTTCTATAGGCTTCTTTGAGCTGAAACCATCAAATTCAGCCAATTTCTAGGGTTAAACACAGGTTTTACTAGTGTTTATTCCATTTATTTATCAGCCGTTTCCAAATTGCTTCATCTTGTTTATGATTACAAACTACACTACCTGTTCAAGAGTGAATGGAGGCTCTTCTTCGCAGTACTGCACCAAATATCCATGGAACTCTCCCAGTAATCGCTCCCAATTCTCACGGCGATCCTTCCCACTTAAAGTACTGATAAATACCCGGCAAAGATCCTCGGCCCCACATCCAAAATGGGCGCCCTGTAATAACATGTTTCTTTTTCGAAACAGATAAGACATTTTCTTTTTAAAAAAAGCCGGAATTAACGCTCCCATAAATCAGCGTTCAACCCTTAATAAAGTTGTAGATCTGTTGTGGTAGGAAGTCAAGAGTGGGGTCCGTAGCGTGATGTTTTTTTTTACAGAGCCGGGATTAGCATTGTCGAGTGCGAATAAACTCGTCCAAGTCACACCAAACACGCACGGTTTGTGGCACGTGGAATATGAAGGTCGAGTGTGGCCAGGTTTGCTCACGCTCAACAGCGTTAGTCCCATCTTTGGAACCATTACGCTACAGACCTCGGGAGTGCCCTTCTCTACATCCATACCATAACAATATTGTTAAAAAGTACCTCAACTCTGACTAAAAGCTAGAAAGGAAAAGCTGTCTCTACTATAAAAAGCCACGATGGACCAGCCAACACACGACTGCAGGCCATTTCAGTAGGAAAGTGGGCGTATCGTAGGGAGGAAATCCGCAATCAACTTATAATAAATGACTGGAAATGCACATTTCCATTACTTTGTAGGAGGAAAATTTTAAAAAGACGTTGGGAACAGATTTATGGATGTGCAGATGACAAGTGGTTATAAGATATCAAATGCTGATGTGTTTCTAAGATGCGTTAACAACAAAAAATCGGTTTGCACAATGAAAAAATCTGCTAAGCCCAGCTTGGGTGACAACAGCGAAATAGTCCGTGGGTTTATCGAATTTGAAATTTCTGTTGTTATAAAGCAATTTATACCAAACTGTTTAGAAAAACGATTTAAAAAAAAACTACAAAAACGAAGAAAATGAGCAAGAAAAATCCCCTTCTTCGCGTCCCTTATCGATCCAAAATTCGCATTCCGCCCAGAAATGAGCGAATCGGACGTTCTCGGCTTAACCAGCTGAAGTATTGTCATTTTTAGCGCGAACAGGTACTTTCCGTCATTTTCATTCTGGTAGGGATGTTCAGGATAGCCACAAGGGTTACTCATATCGATTTTGAGACCGAATGTTACCTTTAAGCAGCGAAGTATAAAGATAACCCGCTGATTTGCGCTACATAAACACTTCTTTGCCGCTTTTATTTGTTTGAAGATGTCTGGAAGTAAAAGTAGGAGATTCAAAAAAAAACTGGACTCTTGTTCTGCGTAGGTTAGAAGTCCAACATGGATATTTGTGAAACTGGAACCGCAATCCCGACGGTCATCGATTTCATTAGGATAGTACCGATTTATTTAAGCGAACTACCGAACCACAGGTGGTTCGAAAAATTGTAGTTCAACAAAAAAATACACAATGAACAATATCAATTGATATCCAAAGAGAGAGAGAAATAAAGAGAGAAGTTGTGATTCGTTCGCCTCTACCTTTAAACGAATCACAATAATCTGTCCTCCAAGGCTAATCAGTAAAGAGAGGATCAACTGGGAAACGAAGGGAAGAAGAGAGGAATGAAAAGAAAAGCAGCGTGAAAAAGACGGAAGTAATGCAAATTAAGGAGCAGTAAGAGAAGAAAGTAAAGGAGCAGGCTTTGAATTCTCCTCCGTATACCTTTGATGACCAATTCTTTGACTGTCTCTGTCCCTTGCAACTGGAGCGCATTATCTCGCTTATTAAGTATGGCTGACGTCAAACTATGTACCTAAGTCTGCTCGATTATATAAAGAAAATCGGGTTGGATATAACTTTCCTAATATGGCCATTAGATTTATTGGGTTCTATCTACATCATCTTGCTACTACCAATGCACTTAAGAATATTTTTATGTACTAGTTTGTTTGAGTATTCATCAAACAACAAGGCAGTCACTGACCATGTATAGTAAACCAAATTCGTATAATGCTCGTTTCTGCAGTGCTTCTCTCACGCATTATCTAATGAAGCGTAGTGTCGAAACTGATTAGCAACAAACATTATGATAGAAACAATAATTGCTTACCTGATGGTCAATTATCCTACTTAGCTTCACACCGTTAACCGTTTTTGTCCACAGCAAGTTAGCCGACCAGAGATCCCCATGAACGAAGACGTCTTTCATGCCTGGAAGTGATGTCAGACTTCCTCTCAGTCTCATATGCGGAGATGACGCTTTCAATAGATAACGCAAAATAGTTAACTAATAGAAAGATGAAGAATTTTTTCAGCCAGTAGTGCTAGAAGAGCAAACTCCCTTACCCAATTCTTTGTTTATCCTATTCGTCAAATCAAGATCCAGCAACTCTTCTGTCATTTTTTCTAGCACCTCACCGCTAGCCCTGAGCTCCTCTGAGGTGGTGTACAAGTTACGCAGCGCTTTCGATACGACCTAAAAATAAGTAACCAGAAGTAGCTCATATTATACAACCATTATTAAACAGTCTCTAAAAGCCAACTACATGGCATCTGCCTCACTTTGTGGCTGCTATTCCACTGTTGTTCTACGGTATATAAAAATAATTCTGGAAGTAAGCAACTAATGTGACATTTCTTTATGTAACCTAATTGCCGACAAGAATAGGCATGCTGGTGTGAAGCTTTTTTCTGATTCCCATACTTCCTGGCTGTCCTTTGCGTTGTGTTTTTTCGCCGTTTCTACTATTCTCACAGCTCCAGAAGACTGCCGGTTTGGTTTGTTTGACCAATAACATAAATATCGGTTGATGTTTTAGTGTAGAAGAGGAAATAACTTAACGCATGTAGAAAATCAAGGTTCACTTACTCTGGGTGGCATTGTTACAGAATAAACATCCGGTATTTGATTGCTGGCTAGCTTTTGCCTTTGCTCATCGCTAAACTGCAAGCTCTTTGCTTGGAGGAATGCCAATGCTCGAATCACCTAAATAACTGATTACATAAGAGTAGGGAGGACGATCACAGCATAGAAAAGTTAAATGGCTTGGTGTCACTCGCTACACACAACGACACACTACTCAGACACTCTAGCGGCCGACGACCGAGCCTTTAGGCTCGCCGTCGAGCTGAAAAAAATGCGAGGAGTCTGTTTCCAGCCGAATGCCGGCCGAGTTCGCTGCGCCGGCTAGTACATATACCGGCACGGCCTGGTCTGGCCGACACGCAAACTAACCCCCAAAGTCGCTCGGTCAGCTAGGGAGTAGAGAAAACCATACGTCGTGGGCCTCGCATCTAAAAATGACCAAGGTACATCTTCAACTGGATACCGGTCATTACTTGTCACCCGTCATGCCGACACTCCTTATGGCCGGAAAACGAGCGAGCGTTCTACGGCTGAGTTGCAGGTCTCATGAAAAATGTGAATCGGTTTCCGGCTCTTTCATGTCTGTCATTTAGTAAGGGCATTTCATGGTTACCGTACGGCTTTATTCCTGGAGGCGTCATTCTTATGCTGCACTACAAGACTTTTTGGCGTGTCGCAACGCAACCATTTGCCCACCCATCCTTCTGAAGCACATGAAGAGAAGCTAAGCCGGCTTTTCTGCATAATATCGCTTAAAAAACAGTTCATAGTAGCCCACATTGGTCAAAAACCATTTCAGTTTGCACCGCCTCTCTGGGTCCGACCTATCTATAAAACCGAAACAGTAGAGCAGATGGCCTTCTAGAAGAAGCAGGAGCCCATAGTTTGACGTCCAGACACATACAGCATTGAGCGCTAGCACTAGCGGCTTTACAAGTCGGCTTTAGAGCACCTTCACTTCTACCACGCCAGTGATAAGCAATAGCGAGAGCCTTTACCAGAGTAATATGGCTGCATGATAAACACGTGGACGGCCGAATGCATAAAACAATGGATTTTGAAATAAGCATAATCAAGACTTGGTGAGTTCGAACCCGATATATTCTAGGACGTTTTACCGTTGTGAGATGTTCAGGACCCAAACAAGCTTTTCATTTTCTGCTCAAATCATGAGGGAAAACAACAAAAAACGTGGGTTTCTTGGGACGAAAACCTATTTCTAGTGCTTACAGCACGCCACCTTGGTAGTGTTGCGTGCTAGACCCAATTATGGTTCGGTTTGTTCACAAGCTGTTGGCAGAGAGTCAGAATGGTTGTCTCTTCCAGCGATACTGCACTGAAAAACCATTCTTTCCCAGCAAAAATGATGCTAGTTACCGGCCGGGCGAATTTACGTCCACCGCCGACCGCCTTACCAGCGATTCTTCAGCCGCTGGTAGGCCGATATCCGACAGGAACGAGCGTCTGAGGAAGTAGTGCTCAGTTAAACTATGCCGAAGCCGCTTATCGGCTAGATGTAAAACCTGACTTGACGTGATGTAAGAAGGATGTAGCTAAAGTAGCCCTTCTTTCGTTACTGCAAACTTTATAACGTACTTCTGACAACTCTTCTGCTCTAACGTTATGGAAGAAATGGCGAATTTCTGCGTTTTCAACAAACTCCATCCCGATAAAACCTAAAAATCGTATTTTAAAAATTTTTTTCTACGTGTAGTAAGAAGAAGTTAGCAAAAATTACCTTTTAGTTTGTTTTCTCCAACAAATTCCTGGCCAAAGTAATAGAGAGGTAATTTTGTCAATGAGTTATCAAAGCGTGAAAAAGCACGATAGACGTTCACCTCACGATTATGGAGCTGAATTTGAAAAGAGTAAACAATCAAACAAGCAAATGCAGTACATGAAGGCTAACATAACAAGCGGTTATTTGGTTATTTATATTTATTTATTTATTTTCGTTGCATAAAGTGTACTACGACTTAACAAATAACACGTGAGTGCATCGGTAAACAGCAGGTAAACTAAGCACACGATTAAATACAATAGAAACAATGAAGATGGTGAAACGGCAGTCCTAGAAGAGTGGTGAAGTTATTTGCTTATTCATCAGTGGTAACGGTTAACCATGAAAACTAGGGACTAAATGTACTACTGCACTTTATTATAATTTAGAGAGGTTTGGAGAAAACGGCAGAAGAAGCGCAGAAAAGCCGACATGTTACTTGCAGTTTTTTTTTGCGCTTTTCCTGCGCTTTTCTACATTTCTTCAGGCACAGTGTACTAACCGAGAAAATTTTTAGTAGCGACAAGCAAAGATTCCATTGCTGTACTCTGAGTACAGCGTTCGCTATTCAAAAATTGTTTGCTACTCACAGACTTCGTGCTTTCGCAGTTTGCAAGTGCAGGACAGTTGCAGACCCGCGATCTGACCAACCAGCGAGGTGTACCCGCGGTCTTACCAATCAGCGAGGTTTTCTGATGACTGGTTTCTTTGTAGTTCACCCAGCAGATAGTTCCTAACGCGAGAGTCGTGACTCACTAACAATTCTGGCCTGCTCGTCCATTCCGGCAAACATTTCCTCAAGATCCATGTCTTCTCGCTCGGCCACTAATTCGCCATATTCGATGCTTTCCAAAAAGGAGAGCACTTTTAGAATGAATCTGAAACTGTGCATGTTTGAGAAGAAATTCCGATTCTTTTCACGAACTTCGAGGTGCAAACAACAGTCTAAAATAACTGAAGTAAACCCGTCTGCCTTACTTTTGTGGTAGTCCATTCGTCTCACCTTGGAAGTCTGCATCAATCACACCAATGCGAGACAAGAATCCCTAAAACAGTCCCATTGAAATAAAATAATGACTGTTCCCCTAGTCGAGAGCGTGAGTTTTGAAAAGGACATTGCGAAGGGGAGGGGGGGAGGGAAATACCATCTTGGGAGGATACCCATCCATGAGTATAATAAACGATTAAGATGTTGGGACTTTAAGTTGCTTACGACTATTCGTAATAGGCCGACATTTTTGGTAAGCGTGACAAAAGTCCGGATGCGGCATGCAAGAGATAGTTGGTTCTGCAGAGGACCCACGTTTCCACTTCCAATCTGGTAAGCTTTCTTTTTCGGACCAAAATGAACTTCAGTCTTCCTTTCATCCTGAATACACTGCTCGATATCCTCCCAGTTGATGTGCGTTTGAAACAGACCCGTCCCAACGGAGGCTAGTGTGTCACCCATTATTCTGAAAGCAGTTATGTGATTATTTCAGAATTGACGGGTTTTCAGGGTTCGAGAATTTCTCCACTAGCGGAGGCGGAGTTGGGCGTCCCATTTCCTCCAACTCTTCTTGTGCTTACGGAATGGCAGTTGCTGGTTGTAAAAGATAGGGTAATGGTGGATTCTTGCACAGGAAAGAACGACTAACACGCATGGGTAGTGTATGGTAGAAAATATGCGTACACGACTTGTAGCCGAATCAAATGAACTTTGAATTTTTACTCAAACCTCTGAATAAGTCAGAAAACGAGGATCTCTAAAATTAAAAAAATTGGGATATTGAAGAAAATGGATAGTTCGAGAATCATTAGAAAACCTGGAGAACCTCATTGTTCGGGAAAGCCGAACCTTCGAAAATTCGAAAAAAAAATGTTTTCGAATGTAAAAGTCGAAAGTATACCAGTGCATGGACCATTGCAAATTTGTTCTTCTGGTATGCATGAAGGTCTTGTTTCTTCCCTCTTAAAATCAAACCTTCCGAAAATACAAGACCAACTTTTCTAAATTATAACTAATATAAGATAGACAAGCTTCCTTTAGAAATTGTAGAAAAATATAAGGAATGTAGAATTAACTAGCTTATTTTAGAATTGCAGAAAAACCAGCGAATTGAGCTCCCACTCTAATTTGAGAAAATCTTGATTTCGAAGAACTTGAAATAATTTGAAAAAGCGCTTGGTTGCGGAAGTTCTTGAAGTTTTCACAAAAACAGGCAACTGATAAGCAGCAAAGAGTAGCTGGATATAAACTAGTGTTAGCGGACTTCTTTAATTTGCATGTATTTGCACAGAGCAGGAAATTTACACAAAGGATTTACGCGTTTGCTGACAGATGTTCATATCAGTGATCGATCTGTTGATAAGGGAAATCATGAAGGGAAAATAGCACTCTGGTTTGAAAATCACACGTAAATGAGGACGTGCCAGATGTCCCGAGCAAGTAGCAGCAGGATTTTTGAAGGACTTGAAAAAGCAAAAAGTGATTAAAATAAAAATGTTCTTAACAATGCTGCGAAACTGAAACACTGCGTCCCAGTGAAACTTTTATGATGCTGAGTTTTGCCGAGACATCCTTCTTGGATTCGGAGCATTTGCCCTCTTTCTTGCATAATTTAAGAATGTGAGGATTCTCTTGGAAATATTACGATTCAAGTTTAAAAAATCTTCAAATGAAATTTCGCAAAGGCATGGAAAATACTTAGAGTGCCAGGTCACAAAATGACGAGTAGATAACAGAGCGAAGCAAAGTTCAGTAACACCAATGACAGTTTTGAGTCCAGGGTAGGTGGATGAACCCAGCAATTACTGAACTGACACAGCCGAATCGTGAAAATGTCAGTTCCCTTGATAGAGCCTCGCCTCGAAATGCACTTTAAATACACAATATAGGTAAGAACTACTGAAAACCAGTTATAAGTGTCATTAAAAGTCTACAATTCCATAATCTATCCTGACACTCAGCTACACATCTCGGAGGCGGAAAACTCGTCCTTTACGAAACGTCTTGCAAGTGATGGTCATATGTAGTAAACGCTTATCGCTAGGTAGAAATCGAAGCAGCTGGGTGTAGCCTATTGAATAGCAAAATCTTCGAAGAAAAACGCCAGCATTTAGAGAAAATCAGCAAGCATGCAGTCGTTAACTACCAAGTCCTTATCGCATTGTAGTCTGGCCTAATGACGCAAAATACCAACACTAACTAAAATGTGTCTCAATACTTGTGAATGTACTCTTTGTTTTTCAATAAGTTCTTCAAATGTTTGGTCAGCTTATGATCCAAGCGTTCATGGTGAAAAGCAGGTCTCGTGATGTTCGGCCTAAGGCCTATAGCAAAGTTCGTTAGCCGCGATCCAAGGGAAAAGTTGTCAGCAGAACTATGGCAAGGCCTCCCAGTTTCCGAGGATATTCGGCTGACCCTACTATACAAGTTATTCAAGAATTCTGGAAAATTATCCCAGCGATTCCATAGCTTAGAAAAATAAAAACCAGCTTTAGAACAGCAATAGTTTCCTTAGAAAAATACATTATTCAAAGCGAAGAAACATTTGACCTTTTCTAGACCAAAACTGCGAGTGGCAACTGAGCAGTAGATCAGCAGTAGATAATAACTTCCAATATTTCCTAAACTTTCTTCCTAGCTGTAGCTAACTTTTTCAGCTCTTCACGACAGGAAATCCTTTCAGCATCATCAAAAACATCATTTCCCTTTTCTTTCGCGCTTTCACGATATTTCGTGCCGTTCCTACGCGCTAATGTTATGAATCCGCGCTCTAGCCATGGCTCCTTACTCTTGAAAATTTCGACATAAGCTTTGCGGTCAACCGTGATTTTGGAAGGCTACTACTCTAAACTCCGGCAAATTCAAGAAAATCTACAGGGTGTGGCATAAATACGGTAACAAGACAAGGGCGAGATGTTTCTTACTTCCTGGAAGTATCTTTCATTCTTTTGGCACTTCTCATTTTAATTTGTTACTTAATAATATTTCTTCATATTTTGCACGAAAATAGCTATGATTTCCAAGATGAGGCAGCCGTCGCTCTGCCACATTTCGGTCACCTAATTTCATCATGAAGGTTTCCGCGCGATCAAATTTCTTCAACATTTGCCGACGTCCATACATGTTCAGAAAGAGCGCTTCCGTTACCATCAAGAGGCTCGTTGACCTTAGAAGCTGTGATGACCGTTCTGGAGGAATCGACCTGTTTCTTGAGCTTCAGCCCACAAAGCCCTGTTTGTTTCAAACGACTTCTGGGAGCAGCGTGAAGATCCGAGATCTGCGAAGCAAAAAAAAAACAGTAAAATTTTATTATGGTTTTGTACAGATTAATGCTAGCGTGTTCAGGACATTCATGAGTCTGAGTTCTGCATTGTTTCGTGAGTTTTTCTGTTCCATTCGGCAAAAGATACCATATCTTCAAATAGAGCAAGAATCTTCTCCGACAAAATATTTTCTGCGGCAGTCTTCTCTTCATTAGGTACCGTTCGCAGAGCGATCTGAAAAACATGATTACCTTCTCCGAAAATATTGAGCGAAAGTGACTTGGCTATTTTACAGAGAAGATACCTTCATTATTCCTTCAAACACATCAGATAGAAGTACACCCGCCAGTGGAAATAGTCTGCGGTAGGCTTCTTTGAGCTGGAATTGTCAGATGCACTCAATCTTTAGGGTTCATACTAAGCTTCACTTAGATTCACCAACTTATTTAGAAGCCATTTTTTCGGCGGCTGCAGCCTGTATTCACGAACGTCTCCAGATGAAGGGAAAGAAGCATTTAGCAGAGCGGCGAATCCCGGCACGCTTGTCCTGCATCGACTCCGTGGTTCCTGGTACTCACGAAGCAGTGGGAGCTGCGGAAAAAAGGGACATCAGCTTCAATGAGCAGTATTCGCAGAAGAGATCTCATCCTTTGCCGGCCTTTTTCTTCCACTACCGAATATTTTTCCGGATTTTTGACGAGAACACCGCTTTTTTACTGCTTATATGTACAAATTGTCCAGAAAATCTTTTCTACACTCTTTTTTTCCCGTGCCGAGTACACTGAACTATAACTCTTTTCGTATTGCTAGCGCTTTTGTCCTCAATGAATGTTTTACTGGAATAAGGTTTGATTATAATGTTGTGAATTGGGTTATTACTGTATGTATGGCTTATGTATGGCTTTTTGTTTCGAAAAACAACATCATCATAATACAAGTCACGCAATAACGAACTGTTCGTTAAAGACGGCTTAGAATAGAATCAGTGTTTTGTTTTTGTTTGCTTCTTTCGGCGTTTCTGTTTGCAGTATTGTTGTTAAGCAACATTGTATGTTCCTCTATGTTTGTTTATTCGTTTCTTAAGCTGAAAGGTGCTTTTAAACCCACTGAATCAATTACTTGAAAACCCGCAAAATTTGCAAAAAGTACTATTTCTACCATCTATGTGATATACTAGTAAAGCGCTCAGACGAGTTGTTTGGGAATCCCAAGTGAAGTCTTTCGGTACCGTAGCGTAATGACGGAGTCAGTATAGGTCGCGCCGTGACGTCACGGCCTGTACGAGTTCGTTCGCACACGTCAATACTTGCACTGCCCTCGAAAGCATTCGACTACGGAGCCAGGTTTTCCTCCAAGGCCATTCTCCTCGTATTAGTTCTTTTCCTTCCTTTTTTTTCGTCCCCATTTCTCGTAGAAGTAAAGCATACCTTGAAGCATTTTCTGTCGGTTCGAACTTCAATTTAAAGCTTTAACTAAGGGCAGGTCCGGAAACGATGGGGAATGACGACGCAAAATTCATCTCCTTCGCAACCGCTCTAGTGCATGGTGTTTTCTCGCAAGAAGGAACTTTTAAAGCTTTTAACTGGTTTTCTGCTACTCAGAGAGTAAGCGTTTAAATGTGTAAAAACATGAGAACTGAGTTTTAGCGTAGGTGCTGCGTTATACGATATCATGCCAAACCATACACTAATACCGGAAGAAGCAACAAGAAGCGATAGCAAAAACGCATTAAACCAAAAAAAATCCCTTAAGTTCCAGAAGAAAATGAACGAGGAGAATAGTGCGTCAATGAATGGGGAGAGATTCTTCTTAAAGGCAGCACTCACGCAAACAATTGTTTCTCTGATTTTGACGTGGTTGTGTAGCTCTTATCATGTACTCCGTAAAAGCAAGAGAACTCATGATAATTCTCTGCCATTCTCCAGAAATTTACGCTTGA
>KN549416.1:26370-40613 GCA_000797555.1 Oesophagostomum dentatum | reverse complement strand
GCGCATTCCTCTCTTCTGTTGCAGAAGTTTCAACAGAACACTCCAAACTTTTTTTCGAAAACCAAAGTTCGAGCCACTATGGCCCATCATTAGCCGGACCCTCTGACTCGAAGAAATATTCACTGTTATTTAGGCAGAAAATACTGAGATTATTTTTAGTTCCCTGGTCGCTTATCGCAACACTTTTAGTAATGCATCGTTTTAGTGAAACTGATTGCCGTCGGAACCGACAGCACAGCACAAATAATCTGCTAGTGAAAAGAATTTTTATTATAAGTTTTTACAAGTAAACTGCAGTGATGAAACAGCTATAGGGTGCTTTAATTTAGAGGGCGCAGTGGGAGACAACTCTAGCCTTCTCAAAATGGTTGAGCGTTATGAATAAACCGAGAGTTAGCAGCAGAGTTGCTCATTATAAAGAAAGCGATCTGACATATGATCCGCAGCGTTGATTTGTGCATAAACGTTCCGAACAAACCAGTGAATGAGGTAAGCAAAGGTTTCCATTTTTTGAAATAAATATGCTACTAATGCAAATAAATTTTGTGTATGTCTCAGCGGAAAATTTTAAAGTCGATGACTTTGTTGGCTAATTTCCATAACTGATCAAAAATATTGGTTTTTAAGCAGAAACCTTCTTGAGCTATTACTAGAATCACACTCTTTTCCTCACTATCCACTTTTTTCGCTTTATACACAAATTAACTGGCTGACGATACAGCTGGAATATATAGCAGATATTTTCTGCATAAATTATCACATTTATTGTTAACGATTTAACGATGTCATGAATTAGCGTATCCTAAGAAACCATGATTTTTCGACGATGTTAACCAATCGCAAAAAATTTTATGCACACTCCCGCGTAAAATAGTTATTACTACCTACTGGAAACAATCGTGAAATAATGTTAGCGCTACTTAGCAGTCAGAAGATCCGTGAAATAAAGAAATGCTTTGCAGATTGTTTTTGACTAAAAGTTGCAATAACAGTACAGCATTCAAATAAGAACTGAGAGAGCACTGCATTCAAATAGAGTCGACTTCATATGTTTAAAATACAAAATATGACAATAAAGGTTTATTATAGGTATTCTTTGTCGTGACACCTCTTGGCACACTTTACAGTTTAGATACAAACTTTAGTCGAAGATCTTCTCAATGATTTAAGAGATCGCTCGTTAAACAGAGCCTAATCAGCCCCTTTTTGAATATTTTGATTTCTCATAGCGAACTCCAGTATATCTTCAAATAATGTGGCTGTCTTCTCCAATAAGACCTCTTTCATAGTCGCTCTTTCCTCATCCGACAAGTTTTTGCCGCCGATCTGAAACTATTCGCGTCAAGAAATGTATATCTTAAAGATATTCACGTAGCAAAATAAAATACGTGCCACACATCACAAATAAGACGTAAAACCACCTTGGGGATGAAATTCAGGACTTCAGCCAAGAAAATACCGGCCAGCGGAAATATCCGACGATAAGATTCTTTCAGCTGAAAACAACGGATACAGAACTATTCTCCAAATAAATCCTCACTGCTCACGCTTTCACCGTGTGGTTTTCTCGAAAACTTTACTTTAAAGTAAATGGGTGTTAAATAATTCACAGTTTACAACTTTTCCTCTTTATTACTTCGTTCAAATTACGTGCCCAATGATCTATTAAGAACTCTTTTTCCATTACTCCCCTGTTTTCACCCCCAATTCCTCTCTGGTTCGCAGCAACTGCCACGAGTGATCCCTCTTATTAGACCATGGCCAAAAAATCTGCATTCACAGTAAATCTTAGCGAAAGCTAAAGCTGCACTCTATTTTTGGCTCTTAAAGATATCATGCAGAACCGTTACTTTTGATGTTGTCAATTAAATACCTGAGTGTTTAGGAACAAGATGCTTGCAAATTTATCCCACATCATTAGGAAAATAAAGAAAAGAATTTTATAGAGTAGATATGTAGATTAGAGCAATGCCAGCTTCCTCACCTGCCCCAGAGTAAATGGCATCTCTCCTTCACAGTATTGTTCAAAATAGCCATAAAATTCTTCACTTAGCTTCTCCCAGTTTTCTCGACGATCCTTTCCACTTAATGTGCTAATGAACAGTCGGCAGAGATCTTCGCCAGAGCTGCCGAAATGGGCATACTGAAAGAAAAGCCAATTTTTAGGGCACCTGTTTTAATGTTCTACAAAGGAGTTCAGATGCAATGCAGGCGAAACTTTGAATTCCTAAAAAGGCTAGAAGCCTTGACAAGATTCGTAGATAAGTCACACCTTGGAGAATCAAGCGGTATAGGTACGTGGGAATTTTGCGGCAGTAATAAGAGTACACAGCACAATATGCGATAGTAAACCTCATGAGAAAGTTCGTTAAAGGCAGCATAAGCAGAAGATTTCGTTTTTGAGATCTCTACACAGCACACGACGTTGTGTACTCGGAAAACAGAAGCCTGACAGTTTCAAGATCGTTCGCTCTCGCGAAAAGTGACAGGTCCTCTCCGAGGAAGACCGACATAATTCAGCGTTACATCAAAGCAGAACCTCAATATATGAGCCAAAATAAGAGTGGTCTGATGCGTGACCGGTATGTAAAATGGTCCAGGTGATTGGAAGACAAAATCAGTAAAGTTGTAGTATCTGTTTTCATTGCTCTCGCTGTACTTTATCAACATCGCAGCCCAACATAACGTTGATGACGTAGACTTTTGGTGGAGAGAAGCTCTCAGTTTCCGCAAGAAACTACACCCTGTCAAACTTTCACTCCCGGGTAGAAATCCACCGGCATTCTGGGTCGAAATCTCGGAAACGGAAAGTACCGCGTACCCTGTTGAGTGCGCCAGGTCGACTAAAGCTATTAAAGTTCGAAACAAAAGAAACAATAGGTTTGCTACCTGTTTCAAGTTGGTGCTGCATGAATTTAGGAGTGTTTATTTAGCCGCATGCCCCCTAGCTAAAAAAAGCTCCTTGAACTTACCTGATAGTCAATTATTTTGCTGAGTTTCAACCTATCTCCTGTTTTACTCAACATCAAATTGAGCGACCAGAGATCCCCATGAACAAGGACATCTCTCATGCCTAAAACATATAGGTCAAGCTGAAATTAAGCTTCTCCCTCACCGGCAAATTTCATGCGTTGATGCTAAAAAGTTCCTCAAGGTAATTATTTGCCTATTTAATAACTTGTAGATTTGAATAAGTCTCTAATGTAGCGTTATCTCCTTTCACAAATGATGCAGTTTTCCTGGACCTTAGACAAACTCACCACTTACCTAGCTCCTGATGCAGTGTAGAAGTAAGCTCCGGAACGAACAGCTCAGCTACCATTTTCTCCAACACCTCACCAGAAGGTCTGAGCACTTCTGTCTCCATGTACATTTCTCTGATCCACTTAGAGATAGCCTAAATTTGTTTGTTAGCGCAATAATCGTTCTATATCAATACCCTCTGAGAGTATGCCTCTGACAAACAGATTTTTATGGAAATTTCTGATAGCAACTAATCCTTAATCGTAGTTTCTCATATTTTGAAAGCAGCATGCTCTTTGTGAAATGAATCTTTGGAAAGTCGGCAGGAAAATTTTAAGATTTGCAGACAAGATGAGTTCGTATTCGAAAGATGATATGTTCTTCAAACGCACCGTAGATACTCTGTAGGTAAAAGGGACTAAAAACTTTTTTGTTAACTTCTTTGATTGCTCTAAGTAAGTTGTATAGAGAATTTGTCCCGTTAATCTGCATGTTTATCAATGGTATGGATAAACAGCCCTACAGAAGTTGAGTAGGGGAAAATAGCTGCCAGAAATTGCTTGTACTCGGAAACCTGTTAGTGTAAGTTGGCCGGAGGTGATGTTGTGTATAACCTGGCTTAAGCAGTCAAATAGGTTGACAGAAATTTCTGAGGAATCGTACATTTCGACTGGTTAACCAGCCTGTCGGCTATAAGGTATGACTTCCGAAGCAGATTCATATAGAATACTCAGAGACTCACATCAGAGTCCATTATTGTATGATACAGAAGTGGAATAGGGTTCTCTCCTAGTTTCCGTTTTTCTTCGTGAGTAAACTTCAAACTTTTGGCCTCGATATAGGCTAGAGATCGGAGAACCTGTAAAACAGATGTAGATAAAATTTATAGATTAAGCCAGTTAAGATTTACTAATAGGCAAGAGAAAGTCAAAACTACAAGGAGTCACTGATGTGCTTTGAGATGAAAATATTAGACTCACTATTTTCTGTGAATGAATGAATTGAATGTATTTGAAATCACATAGAGGGATCACCTACATCGGACAAATCTTCAGGTTTCAGATTTTGGGAAATCGGAATAGTTTCAACATTTTCCACCAGTTCCATACCAAGAATACCTAGAATTTTGCTTTAAAGGTTGTTGTTAAAGTTATGACGGAGTTTCGGGCAGCATGAACTACCTTTGAACCTATTATCCTCGGAAAATTCCTTTGCAAAATAGAACTGAGGCATTCTCGTGTCGAAAGGCAGATACAAGCGATAGGTGTTGACTTCGCGATTGTGAGCCTAAAACTGGACGTGGACTATGAGCAATTGACATGCAATTTTACTAAGACGGCAGTTTAACCTACTGACATCTCTGACCAAGTTGTCGTATGCGTTACATGCTTCTTCGGCCGGCACATGTGCACCCAAGCCATGTCCGACGGCCTTCATTATCTCCGCCGCACCGGCGGTGCACATCATTTTTACGGCAAACCTGCAAATTTGTATGGCTACGTGCCCCCAAGTCAAATGTAGACAACAATATACTGGATGGGAAATTACTACTTCTTCATTTGCTTTGAGGGTGTATCAGTAGCCACTAGCCACTTAGTTTTTATTGTAGTTTAACGGTGAAAACTTTAGATGGAAATTTTAAAATAAGAAATAAAAGTGAGAAATGTCAAGCAAAAGACACACACTTCGATGGCAAACCGTCAACATCTTTCGATAAATCGCCGTCGACGATAACAATGCGAGAAGTGGCTCCCTGAAGAAAATTCTGTAAATATTTGTTCCTTGAAAATGTTAATCTTGTGCCAAATAATGCAAGCTTAGAGGTTTCCTGTCTTATTTTCTTAAAACATAGTTAATAAGAAAAGCCCCGAATCCATAAGATGAATCAGCCTCCGTTTTGCTTCTTGCACTACATGACCCATTTGTCTAGCTACTAATTGGGTCTGACCTCTATAGTGGTCTGAGAAATCACATACAGCAGATCAGAAACTGTGCAAGAATTTTCTAACGATTTGGAAAAACAGGTGCCAGACTTCCACTGACTTGACTTGGCACTGTCCTAACATAGGGAATTTTAAAAACAATTTTAAGAACGGGGCTTTCTTGTTAGCGCCAATCAGTCACCGCACTAACCATGTCGGGAAGAAGCTCCCCAGCTCATAAGTATCCGTTCCTATAAACTCACACATCCATCTCCAATCTGTCGAGCACTTTTATTAGGTCCTAGCGAGACATCCAAGCCTTTCTCCTCCTGAATGCTCTTTTCGATGTCCTCCCAATGGATATGAGTTCCAAAAAGGCCAGTACCAGCAGAATGTAGACTAACTGCCATTCCTGAAATATTCCAAAAGCCAATTAAATTGGTAGCCCATCTTAACAGTAGATTATTAGGCAAGTAGGTTTTCTACTACTTTCAGGATATTATTAACCTCCAGTATGAACACTTCTAAGTTGCCTGCCCCATCTTTCAAAGAAATAGAACTCCTGGAGTTTTACAATGTTCCAAGTAGTATAACTTACCTATGTTCGGATCCCTGAACGATGGCAACGAGAGTTGAGTCACAAGAGGAGCTTCAATAAAAGTTAATGCCACCTTACTCAACTCTCCGCTTGATTTGGAAAGATTACTATTGCTATGACGACTGTCTGTGCAACAAAGAAGCAGCCATAGAAATAGAACGCCAAGATTAAATGGTAGAAAAGTGCTTGGACAAAAAAAATCAGAGACAAAGTTCACACAAGAGAGTTTTCGAGCTACTTTTTGCAGACTGCCATTTATAAGGTGACATGGATGGTGGAAAATTTAGGCTCTAAAAAATTTTCGAAAATTTTTGAAGGTTTTTTAGAGGCCTGGAAAATTTTGAAGAAGGGTTTTTTAATGACTTTGATGATTGATTGAGATTATCGGTTTCTATTTTTAAACATATTTTTAACAAATTTTTAGAATTTTACGACCGATTTTCCTTCGGCCCCGCCCCCATTCCCTACCCCAGAAAAAGAAAAAAATTTTTGCGACCGCCATTGGCCACGCACCTACGGAGTGAAGTCGAGTAAAGTCACGTCACGTAACTGAATATGGGAACTGAATAGCGTGTAACTGCATAACAAGCGATTATAGTCGAATACTGGAGCAAAAGGCAAAAGGAACTAGGTGAGTACTCATTTATGAAAATCATTCTCGGTAATCACTAGATATTTCAGTTATTCAGGCGAACATTTGCCACTCATACATCTGAATAGTATTTGCTACATAAGCTGACATTTGGGAAGATTTACGTTCACGCAAAGGAGATATAAAGAAGGATTATCCCATCTCCGGAGAAAAAGAACTTACGTATTTACTACGCTTAAACAATGAAATCGCTTCAAGAACTGCTGAAGAAAGTGGGTTTAGAATAACCGATCTGATATAAATAGAGAGAGCCTAACTTTGTTATAGGAATACTTTATAACTTAGCGGATATGTCTATAAGTAAACGGTGTCTCACAACAAACACAGCAAAGAACGCGCCAATATTCTCGGGAATTTTTAAGAGCTTCAGTGTTTTACTCATATGTCCATTTGTTTTTGCTAGCCGCCTCCCCAATACTCTCCTTAGCAAAAGCTAAAAACTCGAAAAAAAAACCTGGCCAGAACTTATTTTTACTATTTATGTAAAGCGGTTCTTCGTAATATTTATTTCAGATGAATAGAGAAGCAAAAGCGATAATGTCCCTGTCAATCTTTCCCAGCTTTTTTTAAACCTTAAGCGATAACCTTCATTTCCATTATTCTTCAAAAGCAGCTCAACCATGCCACGCGAAAAGCTCGCAAAGAGTTCGTAAGCCGTTGAACTAGTAAACCAGAATCGATACTTCTACTCAAATAAGTGCATTGATAAACATTTGCAAACAAATAACAATGAAGAGAGAACTGTGTAAAAACGCTATGATAAGGAAAATGGTTATCAGGTCAGCGACCTACTCTATTTTGGCTTGCTGAACTTCGATCGCGTAATATTGCACAATCATCGATAAGTGCAGCGAAGGGTGTCTTTTGAAGGTCACACAACAGCGGAAAAGAGACTGGTTTCGTGGGTTGTTTTTTTTTTAGCTCAGCCGACAAAAAATTGCCAGAAAGTACCGATTAATGAATATTTCCGTGTAGAAAATTAAAGATGTACGTAAATTTGACAGTAAGATCGTATAATTATGATGGTTCTGCGAGGGATTTGCAGTCATTCTGAATTATATAGATTTCAGGTGGACTCTACCTTTTTGAAGGTCGCCATAGTTCGCTAGTCAAAGAAAAGAGTAGGATGTAAACTACCGGGTAAACCTGATGAATGCAGTTTACAAGGAATAACTTTCTGATATGTGTCAGCAGAAATTTTAAGAAAATTCTAAGAAAGTACTTCTGTGCCTCTCAGTTTGGTAAAGAGACACGCTTTTTTGCTTCACGTTTCGGCTATTCAGCCATCCTCAGAAGCCTGAAAAGGTGTCACTCACTTTAATTCGCGTTAGAAACGAAGAAATACGTCCGCCAACTTGTACGTTCGATTCTTAGATGTATCAAAATGCCCAGGTTCTACAATGAGAGAACACGGAGTATACTTTAAGAGGATTTTTCAATGGAAAAAAAATGGAAATTTGTCTCAGTGTTTGTCTAGCTTCACTCTTTCCAGAGAATTCCAGAACTCTTGGGCATCACTGTGTAGCTAGATGAATAGGGAAGACTAGCAGAACTAAACGTCCACGTGTTTTTTTTATTTTCTAATAATTTTCTGCAGTACACAGCCATCTATATGAATTTATTTAGAAAATCTACAGGTGGTGCTGTTTGTACTCCGGCGAACTTCTCTATTCCTTTTCGCATAATATACCATATCCTCAAAGAGTGCGAAGGCTTTTTCGGCAACGACGGCTTGTGCGACTACTTTTTCTTCATCCGATAATTTGCGTAATGCGACCTAAAGACTCTTCTTAACAAGCTGTTTACCCATTTGAATGAATTTTGCGAAAAATTTCATTTTCGAAAAGCTGTTTCGAGAAAAACATTTCAACTTTGAGCTCACCTTCACTGCTAAATCATATATTTCAGACAGAAGAACTCCAGCCAAAGGAAACATCCTGCGGTAGGCCTCTTTGAGCTGAATGTATGGAAAAATAATTTCTCTTTTCTTGCAGGCCAGGAGTAGTTAGCTATCTCTCATGTTCAAATATCAATTTCCTATTATTAAGCGTAGGTCCAAGTGTTATTTATTCAAGCATTTCGACCATCCTAGACTTTTAATAAAAGGAAAAATGGGAGAAGCTGTTTGGATCGAAGGACAGCGACTAGCTAAGAAATTCTGAGAAATAATAAAGACTTCATATGATTTCTTCTTCATTCACAGTCTATTCCTATAGGCACACATACACATGTCAAAGAAGCGAAGACAACAGAAAATACCCTCCAGCTATTATGGGTGCCTTAAACTTCTCCACAGTAAGTCATGGCGCTCACCTGCTCAAGAGTGAATGGGAGTTCTCCTTCCGAGTACTGTACTATGTAACCATGAAACTCTTCAAGTAAACGCTCCCAGTTCGCGCGACGATCAGCTCCGCTCAAGGTGCTGATAAATAGACGGCAGAGATCTTCAGCTGGACAGCCAAAATGTGCTTGCTGAAAGCATCCTTGGTTCTTGTAGCAGAATGCAGAACATGTTCTATTATTATTTCACCTATGAAAGGTCCAGAGTATGCACGTGTTGTTAATAAAAGCTACATTGAATTCCCCACTATGCTTTACCAGGAATATGCTGACCAGTTTTCAACCAAGCTCTTGGGTGATGTTATTTTGGCGCAGGAAAACAAGAAGTGAATAAATAAATTAAATAAACAAATAAGTAAATTTAATTAAATAAAATAAATTAACAAAATTAATTTATTTATTAAATAAACAAGTAAATAAATAGACAAACGAATGAGTAAATGGGTAAATGTTGCTTCTAGAGCTATGCTGTTGTAAAAGAGGTGAAGGCGCTTACGTGAACTCCCAAAGTTCCCATTCTTCCTCTTTGGAAGTGTGCCTCAAGGAAATATTCATACTGATTTACCTGATGATCTATATATTTGCTGAATAAAACACCATCAGTTGTTCTGGTCCACAGTAGATTTGCAGACCAAAGATCGCCATGAACGAAGACATCTTTCATACCTGAGCGTTACACAAGAATTATTTACGTATGCTAAGGTAGGTACCTAATCAAGCTATATCAAGCTATATGTAATTGGCCTTGTCGGTTTCTATTCTATATTCCAACCTCTTCCTTTATCCGCTGAGTTTCTTTTTATCCACTTACCTAGCTCTTTGTTCAGCGTAGACGGCAAATCTAGGTCCAGCATCTCCTCCACCAACTTTAGTAGCTCCTCAGCGCTAGGTTTAAGTTCCTTATATACGGTACACATATCACGGAATGCTTTTGATACAACCTAGAATGTATGTAGATTATAAATTTAAGAATAGAGTCCACTTTCAAAATTTTGGATTTGACGAGTAGCTCGAGAAATGAGGTCAAATAAACTTACAAAACTTACGAAACACTAATTTATGACAAACTTTGCACGAAATACGTTATAAGGACGTTTACGTTGGATAGATTGTTGTATTCTACCGTTTTCATGGCTCTACAGTATTTGATTAATAGCTGTTCGCTATATGGACGTTTCCCAGGGTGATTCTGTAGATGTAGCGGAAGCAATTTCACATCGTTAAGGATGAGTACAGGGTGGCGAAAGATTATGTGCGCCGTAAAAGTGCTCGAACTTCATTATTTGCACATAAATACTTTAAAATTTTATTTTTATGAAACAGACAACCAAAAACTCCTACAGACAACAAAAAAAAATTTTTGAAGTGGCCTCCATCACCATCTACACAGATGTAAATTCTTTTTTTCATCAAGTCAACAGTGCGATAGAGGAGCTAACATCTAAATCATCCCAAATTCTGGTCAATTCGTTAAACAAAGTGACCAAAATTTTTTTTACATTGACTGCTTAGTTGCTCTTCCATAAAGCCCCAAATAGAAGAGTCCATCTTAGGGATTCAGACTTGCGCTGTTCGCAGGCCACAATTCCTTCGCCAAGAAAGTGTCGATTTGGATCTTGAGAAAACATATCGTTATATTGTTCTTTTGCCTCATGGGCTGGAGCCCAACCCTGTTGAAAGATGAAATTAGGGTGATTTTGCTTCAACACTACACTTTTCTTCAGGGTATTTTTTGGTGGACCTTCGCATTAATTTTCATGCCTTTGTCGTAAAGTTCTGCAAATACTTGCATTTTTTCCTTTGATTCCACCCTGCTTGATCAGTAAGAAGTCATCTGTTTAACAGACGATAATACCGAAGTCAAAGCTCATTTTTTTAATATAATTCGAACAGATTTTCGAGAAATTTTGAGCTCCTCGGCCTTTTTGTCCGAGCCGTGGTCATGTTTCGTTCAAGTCCCCTTTTTGATGGTCCCACGCAACCGCCGGGTGTTGGCAGGCTTTTTCCGTCCTCTACCCCGTCTGATTCGAACGCGTCTTTGCTCTTTCCATTTCTCCACAGTCTTGTGGATGATTCTTAGAGAAACTCCGAGCCACCAGGAAGTTGTTGAGTTTTTCATCCCGATCTTTGTTAGCAGCGCACTCGCGTCATGACATTACAGTTCTTCGCCATTACTTGGAAAAGAAAGTCTTTTAAATTCTGGCAATTTTCTTTGTCGAACAGGTTGATATATAGACACTTTATTGATGCCTGACGTTTCGGCTTAACGCCGTCCTCAGAGGCCTGAAAGTGTGTCAGTTTAGCTGAACTATGCTCCTTCCGACCAAACACCTCGTACTGCTAGTTCGTTCAATTCGTTAGAAGAAAGTCAGCAAGGATGCGATGGACAGCTGATTCTCGCTTGCTGCCCCAGTAACAACCGATGTCGTGCCCTGCCTCGTACGCAGTTGCAATAAACCGCGATGAGCGAGCACTGTCTGGGTGAATCGACAGTTCACTAAAACCACATTTCCTTTTTTCTTGTTGTTTTTCCCACCCCATCCTCACAAACACCAGTTTTCTAGTTGATCGCATGCACACGGAACTCGGAAGAATAAGTGGATACTTACATTTGGAGTTATGAACCGTGAATAAATAGTCTTTATAGGATTGCTTTCCAACTTGTGTTTCTCCTCATCCTTAAGTTGCAAGCTCTTCGCTTCTAGGAAGGCCACGGCACGTAGTACCTACAACGACAACACATGTCTAATGACTATATCAGGAAAACGAAGCCTGAATATTCGACAATATTGTAGTAAAGCACAGTGTTGTCGAAAACCGACATCCATGAGCTGTTCTGGAGATACTTTGTGGTAGAAATGGCGTGTAACTGCGTTGTCTACATACTCCATTGCGATGAAACCTGAAACCATACCATTAAATGAAGATGTTCAAAGCAGGTTTTGGAACTTTGAGTAAACCTTTCAGTTTGTTATCGTCTGTGAATTGTTGTCCAAAATAGTATTGTGGGAGTTTTGTCAAGGAGCTATCGAAGCGCGAAAAAGCTCTGTAGACGGCAATCTCACGGTTATGACACTAAAACTGGAGCGGTAGAAATTTGACCCTTGCTGCTATACGAAAAGCTCAACTGGTAATTATATAAAATATGCCCATGCGATATGAAAAGCTTGAAACGAAAAGTTTTCATCACTATTTCAATTTTATAAGTATCTGCTCCATAACCAACAAGTTATCGGCACTTATACCTCGTAGCAGGAGCAGCTGCAAAGCCGTCAGCTGTATACACCGAGGTCTCAGTTTTTGGTTACTGAAACTGAGCGGGTCGGCCATCAATTGGTTTCGGGCAGGCTGTAGCCAGTTGCGCGCCAACAGGGGTGCGATTCGTCAACGTCTAACCCGTGGCTACGGACGGGTTAGAGGACAGGCTAGGCGCTAATTGCGATTCATTACCGCGCGGTTAGGTCTGCGGCACGTCACCGCCTGGTTATAGCTGACGTAACGTCCGAATGTGCGGTTTCCACCAGATTTGCAAACTATTTTTCATGAAAACAGCTTTTAATGAAGTATTTTTTTAGCTTTTCAGTATATTGAAGTACTTCTAGTTAAAAACCTTCCATCTCAGCGTATCTGAGTGAAGATAATCTTTATTGTTCCACTTGCCAAGTTTATGCATAAGCTTCTTTCCAGATCGGTCTAAATAGACAAAAATATAGACTTTATGAGCGTTTTTGAAGCTGTCTGATACAGACACTCCTTTTCCCACGGCTCCCTTTTACAACATTCGTAACTTCTTTGAAAGAGAGCATTTTATAGATCGACAAATCTCAAAAGAGCTGAAAAGGATGAGCGAATGGCTGCGTGTGTTCCAACCAACTTCTCTTAGCATGTTGCTTAAATTATACAAAAAAAAAACTTGAAAAGTGTGACCGAAAAATTGTCCGCCTAGTCGATGGAACAAAATTAGCTCGATATCAATCAAAATCAAGTATTGAAGGAATAATTACTAACAAAAGTGTTTCCAAACACAATAAAGCTATAATGTTTCTCATTCTGTGCCAACATTTCTTATTACTGGTTGCCTGTACGACAAATTACCAAAGAATTGGTACTCATAAAAAGGTCGTGCAGTTGCAGCATTAGTTGCAGCTCTCATTTTAATTCCAAAAATTGAGATGTTTAAGATACAGCTTTTTAGGCTTGCAAGTTTACAATAATAAATTTCGAAGAATAAAAGAAACAGGATGTACATATAAGAAGCTAGATATTTTAAATGATCTATGGTTGAAACCGTTTTTATTGCAGAAGAATGCTCAGAAATGTATCGTGCTGAAGTACTGCTCTAAGTTTGCAGAAAAACCCATAATATCTTGCGTTTTACAAGCTTCATCATCTACTAAACGGGCCTGCTGAGCGGTCATGGGCTAGTTAGAAAACCTAATCCAGTGACGCGATAGTGAATCATAGCTCAGGGCTTCCTTGCGACTACGCACCGGTGCACGGGCTAACTTGGTCAACATGATTAAATCGCATCTCAGAAGACTGGACACTTGTTCAGGGCACAGGCTAACGTCCATTCCGTTTGATTTATTGCACTGTACTAGAGCTAGTCTGCTCCCAGGTCCTTGTTAAGCTATCCTGCCGACCAAATTTATCTGGTGGCCATGCACCGCTTCTTCCAACAAGCGTTTTGAGTCTTAAAAAATCTTTTTTTTCTGGTTTTTCGCGAAAACTTCTGCATTCTCTTTCTTTTAAGTAAAGTGACAAGTGTAAGTGTGGACATACCAGATCATTTACTTATAATATGCATGTACCTCTGTCAGATTTCCTCAAATTGGCAAAATCAGATGTGATTCGCTTAGGGCCCATGGAGCAGTGGTTTGAATGTCTGCGCGCTAGAGGACTTGAGTGAGCGAGTCAGGTTCGGGTTCGCTGATGTGCCCGTAGTTTTGTATAAGCAATGCTCCGCACATACGCTCCACCTAATTCTCTTTGTAAAGTTCTGATAACAAGCAATAGGTTTCTCGTGCAGTCGTCTCTTGCCAAAAGCTTTGAGTTATATCCCCGTAGCCCTTAAAAATGCCAGAAAGTTTGAGCGCCAATGACAAAACTCCAACGTGATCCTTTAGAGTCCTCAAAGTCCTTTCATATTGGTAACGCAGATTGCGATCCTTTGCCACTCAGGAAGTCATTAGCTGCATGGAGTAGGAGTTACGCATGGAAGGACCACCAATGCTGAGCACCGGCCACTTCGCTAAAGCGAACCAGTACGGATTTACGCCCACTCATCTATCCCTTGTCATCGTTTTTTTTACTAAACATGCTTTAGCTGCTTGAAAATTTAGTACTGAACTAGAACAGGCAGCTGCGAGGAGACACAGGAAATCTTGAGTTGCCTACATCAGTTAAGCCGCAGTACCGGTCGGTTCCGTCTCACCGACTTGGTAAACCTTCATAGCAAGCAAAGCCAAAATATCGAAGAGAAGTAAAT
>KN549415.1:67095-77300 GCA_000797555.1 Oesophagostomum dentatum | reverse complement strand
GCACACGTCTGGATGGGAAGCGCCCAAGGGCGCTTGTTCTAAAGTTCCATCTGCTTATAGGCAGCGTTTACGCAGAAATCAGAAGGTGTCGAAATCTACACATTTTAAAAGTAAAAGCTAACCATACGTGCAAAAGTCCCGCACCTCTAAAATCCAGGTTTTGAAAGAGTTCAAATACGAGGGTAGGTGAGTTATCCGGAGCAATTTATGCAACTTAAATCAGATAATCCAGCAACAATCACGGAAACAAACATGGTGTATGATGGAAAAAGCCGCAGACTATGCACCTGATATTTCAGCTAATTCGTCTATTTGGTGCAGAGTCGAAACGCTGCGACACTCTGAAAAGGCCTTCAACCATTGCGATTTTCGCTGCTGCACTAGTCTGAAGGCTCTTTCGAATTCACGAAATGTGCGAGCTCAAAAGAACTGTTTGAACGATACATTTTCGGTCTGTATTTGGAGACAAACCTTTGTGCACTTATTCAAAAGTCCTTATAGGGACAACAAGCCATTGCAGTATAACATGGAACACACGCAACGGAAGGAAAGCTCAGTTTCACCTCCTTTTTGAAGATTATGAGAACCATGTTCTATCACTAACTTGCTCCAGAAAGCAGAAAAGACAAAATTTTTATTCAGTGGCTATATTTGGGAAAACACATATGCGAAAATCTATTTTTCCGTATTTTACGCTCCTATTGTGCGGCATCGTTTGCGCTGATGTTAACAATCTTTTCGGAAACGCCTAGAAACAGACGTTCCAGGGAAATTCGGCAGTTTTTAAAACATTCCCCTTATTCTTCTGTAGCAATTCTGTGCTTCAGTTAACACAGGGAATTTTGAGCACATAAGATAGACGGGTTGAACCATGCTTGTCGAGAATGTCCAAGTATCTATTGAGAAATCAAGAGAAGCAACGGTCAGGCAACTGTACACTGTACATGTTTTTACAAGTTCGAGCAAAGTAGAGCTTGTCTGACTAAAATCGAAGGACATGCGTTTTGGGCACTGGAAATGGTCTGGATACTGGCGTGGGAGTAGAATTCTTAAGGCTACTGAGGAGTTCGATTATAAAACTTTGTCAGAAGCTGGCTGATTGGGCTTCTCCACTTCAGTGGGAAAAAGGGTATTCAAAGACTTTGCCTGGATGCTGCCTCTAACTTAACCCGATGTTCTGGCAGAATCTCCCGCGGACGGGAAGATCGCAGGTAGACAGCAAAAAACTGTTAGGAGAAACGTATTCAACAGCTTAACGTAAGCAATCGTAACTCCATACACGTTACGGTATGAAACGAAGATAATTTTCGTGGTCATCGCGTCGAATAACCTCTATAAACGATGTTTAGGTGAAAAAGTAGGGAATTCTTGACTGTCAATAGCGAACTAGCACGGAGATATCTTCTTTGATTAAAATAAAACTGTAAGCGTTCAACTTTCAAGGATGCAAGAGCAACAACCTACCTGCTATGTGACGGTCATCTAGATAGGCAGTAGTCATTCTTGTATACGGTTAGGCACTGCAACTGAAGTAGGACTGTTAGACAGGTCTTCTTATTCCGTTTATTTGTAGGCATAATTAATGGAAAATGGGAGTTCTTTGAGGGACCACGGGATGGATGCCCCTAATGCGTATCTTCTGAAACGAGCAGAAGCGCTAAGATTTCAGAAGAACATTACAAAACAAAGAAATGAGGAAAGAAGTCGCACGATGCATGGGACACAGGAAATGCTGACCCATTCGCTTTCTAGGAACGACACGCGTGCACATTACACGCGCTGTGGGTGTTGGCAGCTGAGCACACTACCCTCTGTTTTGAAATCGAGGCCGATTGTGAGCCGCGTGTGCACGATCCAGTTGACGGTGGAGTAGAGGCTGATCAACCAGTTATATTTCCATTTGGGCGAGAAGGTGAACTTTAGTGCAATCGATGCATCCCTAAACATATACTCTCTTTATCGTAGACCAAAATATCTGAGGTGGGTGGGGCCCAGGACACCGGACATGTTCAAACTGAGCAAGATAAACTCTTGCTGTTTTAATCTGTGTTGGGCACGTGCAGATGCACTTGCCTTAGTTCGCGACGAAGAGAGTAGTCGAGCTGAAAAGTCTGTGCACGCGTGCAGTTGCGGACTCAGGAGTATATCTCGAAAACGAACATACTCTCTTTGTCGCGGACTAAGAGGAGTGGTGGGTGGGGACACGGCACCTAACGGGACGCCGTACGTGTTCAAAACGGTTAAAACACCGAAAATCAGCTCAATTTTAATCGATACTGTCCCAGTCGGGAGCCTGACCCCGCCCACCTCCACTTGTCTTGGTCTGCGACAGAGAATATTTATGGAGACTTGCACATACACGAAGTATCTCCCTACGCATTTCGTATAGCTTGCGAAGTCTGGGGAACCCCCTTCTGCAGCTGCACACTTCGCGCAAAATGCACCGACTTGTCAACTCCACTATAGATAACAATGAAAGAAAACTGGAAAACTCAACTTCTATCCAAAACTGGAGCAAAATGAGCTGATTGCCCTTTGCTCCACCGCCAATCTGACCGCGCGCGAGCGGCTCAGAATCGGCCTCGATTTCAGGGGCCGTATTCATAAATAAGCCCGTGGTTAAATCATACCTCAGGGCAATTATACCTGGGGTTTAGGCGGGTAGGTTAGCGGTTCATATTCACGAAAGAAATGCCGGGTGAGGTTGCCTAAATCCGAGGTTAAGCGCGCCAGCAATAGGTGGATTGACTTCCTCGAAAACGGCCTATGACGCAGACACGTGCGCAGCAAAATCATGAAAAATGTCATAACTTCGCTCAATTTATATGAGCAATATTGTATATCCGCAGAATCAGCGTCTCAAGCTTAACAAACTGGTTGTTTAAATTTCCGCAACTCTTACAATTCTGAAATTTTGCAATGGAAAATCCTGAAAAAGTCAATTTCAGGAAGCCCTACATTGGGGAATTTCACGGTTTCGTAGAATGCGCTATTATGTAGAAGTTAGAAGAATTTTTCGTGGCCAATGCTTGAGAACTACTTCACTTGTACAGTTATTCTTTGTCAGATTTCGGGCGTAAAAATAGGAAAGCGTGCCCTTCTAGTCTTCACATGAATCTTTAGGCAATCTAACTATACTTTTTTTTTGCAAAAATGTTGCCTCCCTTAACCATCTAGATAATTCGCAAGTGCCGGGTTCTACCGTTACTTACCAATGGGTACTGATATGCGCATTTCGAACCCTTATGACCACTCTCCGAGTCGTTATCAACGATTTTTTGTGAGGTTTCATATGCAATCAGTGCAGTTGCGAAAGTTGTATTTGCATTGACCTAGTAATTCCGTTTCTTTTCCGACTCGACTGTAGTTATTCTAAAAGCGGTCATTACAAGAACGAAGCCGAGATGTAACTCTCTAACACTGGCGACATGGAAGAGAAAATCTCTGATTGTTTTTTGTTTGAAAGAAGTTTCGGTGACTGCGAGGAGCTCTGAAAAAATAAGCTGAGCTCTGAAAGTAGTATGAAGCTACAATTGCTGACATTTCTTGATGAACCGTATTTGCGCAACAGCCGTTTTGAACATGTGTCAACCCTCGCTCGTTGACGCGATAACCTTACGTTCCATTAACCTTGAAGGTTATGCCCAAACCTCACGCTCACGACGAGTTAGCCGAACCTCTCAGTTAAGCCCTTCCCGGCAGGTTGGGTTTATGATGAATACTGTTTTGAGGGTTAACCGTGGGCGTCCCCTCCTTAACCTCGGGTTAACGGGATGATGAATACGGCCCCAGAACAGAGGGCACAGCTCCGAGATTGTGAGACACATATTGCCTGAGTAATTATTGTTGTTATTTGTAACGTGCAACGCGCACGGTGAAAACAACACATGGGAAAAGTGGGAATCAAATACTACAAAATGCACCAGTAGCCAAGAAGGCAAACAAAAAACGATAGATGACGAGGCTAGAGAGAGGAAGGAGGCTGTGAACAAGCACGACCACAATAGGTACTTCAAAGGCATGCATGAGAATGTTCTGAAGGGGCTCGGAAGGAGTGGAAACTTGCCAACTCCTCAGAGGTGGCCTTCCAACAAATCAAGTCTTTCCTTGGCCGGAGCTTCTGTAAGCAAGCTTTTTTTTAATCAATAGGGCCGGATCTAAATACACGAAGGCCATACACAAGCAACAATACGACCTGGACGAGTTTCGCACTCGGCAATCCTGGCGCCGTCTTTGAAAACATTACGCTGCGGACCCGTACAACGTCGTGGCGTTGCTGTGCGCTGCGCGTTTTGTGCAACTGCATCTGACTAAACATGGAACACGCTATGGCATGCCAAAATCGGGTACCATTTGCCAAATATGTATATCTAAGACATTCATGTTCTCCAGGTTCAAATACCCTCTGTCTCACTTCGTGAAAGGAAGTCGTATAGGACGGCGGTCAGCGCGTGACAGTGGGCACGGCAGTCGCAGCGCTGGAAACTCTGGTCGGGATCCAAAACGTCAGCAATCAGCGGGCTTCCATCGGTCGACCAACTTAGGTCCCGGCCAGAATTGTCCGCGCTGCGACTGCCGCGCCGACTGCCCGGCGTCCTACACGACTTTCTTTCACGAACTGAGACGGAGGGTAAGTCAGCCAACAACCGTAAGCAATAATCCAAGTAAAAAGCGCTTTTCTTCGATTTAAAAGTGGTTGGATGGCATCCAAATTGAAACACTCATTCATTCGAGAAAAATTTCGAATTGAATTCATTCAATTTTCATTCATTCGAGAATATTATCCAACCGAATCTACTGACATTCATTTGTTTGACGAAAATTTCGAATTAAATTTATTTGGTATTCACTTATTCGAAAAGGAATTTCGGACAAAGTATTTAGATACTCAGTGATTCGGGAATACTTTCGAAATCGAATTTATCAGATATCCATTTATTCAGAAGAAATTTTTAGTCGAATTTATTTGATTTTCATTCGTTCGTGTTTATTCTGCAATCAAATTTATTTAATGTTCATTCGTTCAAAAAATTCGAATCCGCATTTTCTTCAAATAGTCCAAAGTGTATAGCCGCCTTTGCCAAGGGTTACGGTGGTGTTCACCGGTATGGTCCAAGTTTTAGAACAGAGTGTTGCAATTCGAATATTCGAATAATCGAATAATTAAACAATTTGGAGCTATTAGTAATGCTCGTCTGAATACTTCATAGAGTTCAGAGAATACGCAGGTAGCATGTTTTAGTAATATGATAAACAGGACCAGTTTTCAACTACATTCCGTGTCATAGCAAATTATTCGGGTATTCGAATAATCCGAATAAATCGCAGAGTTTCTTGCAAAAAATTAAGGGGTTCTTTATTACATGTAAAGGAATTTCCGATTCTGTGGTATATTACTGTCATACAGGGTGAGAGGAAAAAATCACTTAAAATGTCTTAACTTTCTATCTCTACGTTTCTCAGAGCAAACTTTATTTGAAACTATTCGAATATTCGAAGTGCAAGACTACACGTTAGAATCACGAATATAGCACTAATTTTACACAGCAGGACTTTACTATGGAGTACAGTGGTTGTTGCAGCTATCTCAGCATAACTCTATCACTCTTTTTTTCGCGGACAATGACTAGTGAGGTGGGCGGGGCCAAACTTCCTTTGGACTGCAAAGGGAGCCCAAAGCAACTTGAAAAGCCCAAAAGCGTGTTGAAACGAAGAAGACGAATCAACATTACGTTACATAGTTCTCCGTGTGTTAACCTGTTTGGAAACGGCAGCCATCCCCTTGAGTGCCTGACCTCTCCCACTTCACTAGTCATAGTTCGCGAGCAAGAGAGTACAAGGCGTTGTTGTGCAAATTCACACATGCTCATGACCTGATGTCTAATAATGCCTACTTATCAAGTCCTACGTTGTTCTGAGATACTGACCCTCTAGGTGAGCTTTAGATTAGTCCATAAAATAGTTACCATGCGAAATAAACATGATTTCCGGATTCAGCACCTCAGATAGCTCCAATCCTCTTCAGAGGCCCGTACCAAAGTTCTCTTATCTGAGATCCGATGAAGAAATCGTCAGCCGGACAACTGCAAGGCCTACCAAATGCGATGATATTCAGCTGATCGCAAGTACAGAAGTTGTTCAGAAATTCTTTAAAATTATCCCTAAAGTTCTCTGCTTTTAAGGCGTAGAAGTGTAAAAATTGGCTTTAAAGCAGCAACCATTTTCTTGAAAAAATTCATGAATTATGACGAAGAATTACTGGATCTCTCCTATATCAAAAGGAGCATGATGGTTATGCGGTAGATCAAAAGTGAAAAACAACTCGCAGTATTTTGCGGAGTATTTTCATTTGCTAGAACTGACTGGGCAGCATCCAAAAGCGAGGAATGCATCCCACTGAAATAATCAGCTTGTTTTGTGTTTTCTTTCGAAGGTTCACAGCTCCGCTGGTGATGCTTCAGCAGAGGTGTAAGTTGCTCCACAACAACTTACAAACATTCAGCCGATCCCTGTCTATCCCCTCCTTATGAAAATGCTATTCCGTTATTTCGTCCGGCTGACTTCCGTCCGGCAGAGTTTCGGATGAACATCCGCTGAAGGACAGCGATTTCCTTTCCTAATTTCATCCGACATCTCTTCTGTCACCTGAACTTCGTATTCTACATCATTGCGCGACATTGTGGATAGGTAGTCGGCTGTCAGCGGTCCACTCAGCATAGATTTTCTTCGATGAAAGGACTTTGGTACCGGCCAAGGCTTAGCAAAATCCGAGATTTTCGATTTTTGGGATGCCGAAAATGAACTAATGACGATAGATCATTCCCGTGATAGACTTTTTTGGGCCTGTTGCTGTTAATACAAATAAATTAGTATATAATACCAACATAAATGAAATCTACCTTGCAAGTCTGCCCTCTGTATCCCCTGTCTCGCTATCGCTGTGAACATTTTCAAGCCGTAATCTTTAGTGACACATGTTACTACTGCGTGCTACACTTCAAACTTTCTCAAAACGCACTCTGGCCCCACTGTATGCAAAGATCAGCAAGGGCCACGCGAAACAAAATAATCTCGTGCGGCTGTGAAAGACTAAAAATTGCTTCGATCACAAAGTGCATAGCTAATTGGTGTTTGCCGCGCTTAAGCCCCGCCTGTAAAGATAAGGCTTCTAGTGTTTCGACCGGGCCTATCTCACCAGGGCCCCTCAACAGGTGGCTGTCATGAAACGGACCAACACTAAAGGTGAGTGCAAAGTTCACAAGTGCCTCCGTTTTTGTCTCCGTTTGAAAATCCCGCGAGTTTGAATAGATCATATTTACTTTTTCGGGTTGCACATATCCACAAAATAGTACAGCGGTAAGGGCAGCGGGAGCGCGGAACGTCTCAATTGTCTAGCCATTAAAAAACCGTCTATAAAAGAGAAGCATTCTGGTAATGAGGGTCAAAAATATATCCCACATCCTCTAACTTTTAACTCTGACACTGGCCAGCAATAACAGAAAGTTTCTTGAATGCAAAGAAGTAACTCTGCCATTCAGCTCTCTTACATGAAGTACAACAAAAACTTGTGTTTGAATGTTGGGTGACTTGAGCGAGCTTGACTGTCGCCCTTCGTAGGCTAAGCATGAGTAAACTGTGCATTTTCGGTCTCAAAAGGCTTGCTACAGCGGGTCAACTTTGTTAGTGTAAACAGTGCATGGTTTTTTACGCGAAAGGACCGCATGTAACAAGTTCGTAAAAGCTATTTAGGAGGAACGTTGTTAAATGGAATCAAAAACAGCTTTTCCGTAGTACTAGTGAGCAAATGTATTAATGGATAAATTCTAGCTAATCGAAAATTTTCACTTAAATAAGTTAGCCGCAGAAACCTAGAATATCAAAGTTACTTCGGATAACGTCTCTTTCTTAGCCTTTATTCCGAGTTCCTCTAAATAACTGGTGTTTTGGATGAGTACAGTTTTTGTAACCTGATGAGAGCTGGAGGAAGATGACATAGTTTAATGCTAGACCTGACCGCAGATAATGCATGAAGCTCACCCTACGTAGGGGCAGAGCAGCATGAATTCTTGCTAAATACTGATGAATTGCTACAGCATGACGATTGTTGTTCAAAAGGTGATTATAAACTAACTTCACTATCTATCTGCGCAATTAATGACTTTTCGAAATCCCTTTAACATTTATTTCTGCTGTACAGAAAATTTTTCTTCAGCAGCTTTGAGCAACAATATCACATGACAGAGAGTACCGAAACTTATAGCAAATTCAGTTCCTAAAGGAAAGGACATGCGTGTTCTTTGATTTGTTTGAATAAAGGTTCTGAGAAGCCGGTCCAGCTCTACATCCAAACTGTCATCGTCGAAAATTTGAGATGAATCACAGTAAGTTTCGTTAACATCGTTGCTAAGCATCAAAATGTTGCGAAGATATTGAAAGGATGGGCAGTTCCACTTAGCCACTCTTATTTTTCGAATAGATCTATTTCCGCCCGGATCGAGAAGCCCAACAGCAATATTAATATTAGGCAACCATGCCGCTGGTTATGATCGCAGGCCTAGAGTACTACTTCTGAATCCGAGTTAATCTCACTCCAGGCTTTCCTGTTACGCTGTCTTGTTAATGTTTTTTTTAGGGAGCGATGCCCTTTCTGAGGTTGAGGTTTCTCAGCCAGAAGTGGTCATGTACACGACTTGGGGAGACATGATCAGGCACTGGCCGAAAACTACAATATGCATCGTCTCCAACGAATTCTGTGAACGATTCTCCTACTACGGGATGAGAAGTAAGCTGTACTTTTCACTACTTGTAGTATTCTCAATTGCCTTCCTTCGACAATTCATTCTACCAGAGTTGGCTAAATTCTCCTACAATTTGTGCACGAATTTTACCTGAAAAAATCACTGTAGCTCTACACTTTATTTACTGGATCGTATCTGAAATGCATTACTAAGTCTGATAGTATTGCTAATTGCACATGTATCTCATTTTCATCCCCTAAACGATGAACTGCTTCTGTTGATATGTCACTTTTTGTCGTTGTCGTAATGTCATCTATGATGCTTATTTTCCTAAAATTCAGCAACCGGGAATTTTACCGTTTCTATTTGCATTGCAAGCAAACAAAAAACTTGCAATTTCTGACTTAATAGCTACTCAATTGAAAATAGTAAGAACTATGGGCAGCGGCTTGTCTACTTCAATTTTCTTCTTTTCAAAAATTACTGTAGGGCTACATATGTGCGATGAGTTGCAAATTGTTTTTATTTTTGGTTTTGCTTTTGTTTTGAACCTAGTTTTCAAATTATTGTGTGGATTTTGTATACTACCTCAGAGTGCATTTACCACACTATAAGACTGTTGTAATTGCTTCGTGTGATAGGATAACTTTTCCTGAATCTAAGTGGTTTCCGAGGGGTAAGAATAATCACTTCCGACATCTACCCTTGTTTGCTTGTTATCAGATTCAGATGGCAGCAAAAATAGCCAAGCTAAAATGATCTGCTTCGAACGCGAAGAAGACATCGCTGCGAAACTGCTGCTAAGAAATTTTCTTCCAAACTAAAAATGTCGACTCTGACGTTTGCGAACGAAATCAATCAAAGTCGGTCAATATCATACAATATCGATAGATTTCGCTCCATTTCGGGAAGCTTAGTCTTTGAAATGCCAAGCCGTTCAGATAAGCACATTTTTTGGAAAGTGTAGCAAAAACTCTAGGAACTTACCTAACAATTTAGGATTATTGTAAGACTAACGGGAAATTTTGGAGAAGTTTTTAAAAAGTCTGTCTTTTTTTGAGATGGCAAAGAAGCACACATTTGTAATCACTTTTTAGGCGCTTGACTTACCAAAAAGCACAGCGATAAAACTATCAACAGCAAATTTTTATCAAAAATCTTATGGTGACTCCACTCAGAAAGATGAGAGCGGAAGTTCTCAAAGAATGCTTACACATGTGGAACAACTGAGATCTGAAAGAAAGTCTTTCTTTTCTCAAAAAGAAAACGCTAGAATTTATACACCAATTTAAAATGTTAACAGCGAAGTGGGAGAGGCCCTAACTAATCAATGAACTCTGTCAGACCTGAAATTCTTTTCTGTTTTAGTTATTCGCACCAAAGCTTTTCTCTCTGTAGAAACAGTTGCTTTGGATTTCGAATATATTTTCGCGCAGGTGTCACAATAAGAATAATAAGGATTGGCGA
>KN549413.1:137057-147765 GCA_000797555.1 Oesophagostomum dentatum | reverse complement strand
TTCTATGTTGCAGGTCCCAAGCAGAATAACAAAACTGAAAGTTGAGTTGAATGTCCTGATAGTGGTTTCTTACACACCTTTCGATGACCATTTGAGGCTGACACCATGTATTCGAACCGCGTCGTCCTCTTTCGACGACTCGTTCCCTATGTAATTGACCGCAATCGTGGCAATCACCACTGAGAACACTCTGAGGTTTAAATGTGCATAACGACCGCTATGATGGTGTGGGGAAATGCGGAGAAAGGTGAAATCAATTCGATCGTTTGCGGAACTGAAACTTTTCCGAAAAATTCGCTTTTGTTGGCTCGGAAAGGGTTGTTTTCAGCAAAATTTTTTGATATATGAGAATGTAGGAGTCATAGCTTAACAAAGATTACTCGAGAAGTAAGATGAGTAAGACCTTAGAGTTTTGGAAAAAAAAGCTCAGTATTCGCTAACTAGTTTTGCAGTAGAGGCGAGAAAGCAAGATTATGATAAGTAGAGAAGCAAGAAATGCACTTGCTATCAGCAAAACTTCGCTAGAGATTAAGAAATCGGCAAAAAAAAATTTCGCAAAACATGCGTCTTGGCGGGGACTCGACCCTTCGACCTCTTTCGCGTAGTTCCAGCATGTTAGCCACTGCGCCATAGCGGCAATCATGCCTGCCACGCTGTCGGAACTATACTCCGCCTCCTTTACTGTGAACTTTTAAGCTTTAGCAAGCACAAAAACAACGTCGGCAGCTAGTTTTTGCGCAAAAAAGATATTCAGACCGTAGATTAACACTTTGCTCTAGTAGGGTCGCAGAGTCGGAGAACGACTGAAGGAGCGCCCTATTTGAGAGGATGATTAGCAGCTTTAGCAGTAGAGTAGTATTATAATGGTGAGATTCGCGGATAATCTCGAAAAGTGACCGGCGGAAGGCTTATGCTGGAAGTGGATAGAAGATCGTCGCATGACGTAAGGTGAATGCGATCATAAGCACAACAGGTTCTCGCATCCTCTCGAGAGTGAAGACGCTTACTGCGGTCAGCGAGCAGGTCGAATTCACTATGAAAATGCGAAAGCGGAATAAGCAGGAACTGTTTGAAGCCATGGAACGACTGCTAACTTACTCATAGGGAGAACATTTTATAAATTCATTTTTCACTAAATTATATTTTTATTCATAGAAATTATGTCGAACTATGGCATTAGCGAAAGAATAGATTAAACTTTAAAACATAAACGAAGATCAAGAGTAAAGACAGATATATGTTCAAAGTGTTTGTTTTTTTCCCAGCAGAATTAAAGCGGGAATATAATTGGTAAGAAGCGAATAGGCAAAAAATGTAAACGTGATGAAATATTTCACCCACATGAGGATAGAGAATTAACTTCGGGCAGAAATTACTGTCCTGATCCTAGCCATCTGGGTCTTAGATACCTTAAATGAGGCTATTCCTGAACACCTCCACCGTTTTGCTAGTTTCACATAACTTCATTTCCATGAAACATCAAGAAAAATCAGATCACCATGCGGCCCTAGTTTTAGAAAGACGTCCTTGCATTTACATTTACGTGTTGTCTCAAAAAATAATTCAGAGGTAGTTTTCCTTTTTTAACCTAAGGACTATCTGGCTCTAAATCATTTCAGAACATCGTCAAGAACTATTTCTAGTTAGTCTCTCCCTTTTCTCAGTTACTCTTAAAGGCACCTGCATAAAGTTCTTTTTAGAGCTGATCATATAAAAATTGCTGGGTAGGTTCCATCTTTTTTGGATAAATTAATCCAAAATGTCGCTGGCGGGTACACTGACATATTAAGGTGAGACTAAACTTTTTTTAAAAAATTTCTAGAAAATTGTTTCGAACAAATATTCTATGATTTGTCACTGGTTTTCTACCTTTTAGTTTCGCGTTCGGCGTTCCCCTTCTCTACTTTTACGTTTCCCATTTCATCGCTCCAATGCCAGAAAACGAATTGGAACGGAAAATCCACGTTACGCAGTTTACAAAGCAAAACCATGTCCTAACTAAACGTCTCATTTCCGCCTTCTCAGTGACGAAAAATAAGAACGTCCCTTTTGATTCCACAGTAAAAACGCGTCCAAAGAGAAGCTGTGTAGCATTTTTGCATCTATTTCCGGAAATTCATCTGCAGGATTACGGTCCCTCTCTGCTTTTTTTGCAGAGCTTTCTGCGCCCTAGCTCTTGCTTTATTTGCCTAATTCTGCATATAAAAATTAAGCTGCAGGCATTAGAGCATAAAATGGCTTGAGCAGACTGTCCATTAAAAAGCTGTCATGATATTGTTACAAGTCTAGCGCGCCGTCGAAGAATACCAAGAATTGACACACAAGCAGCTTTTGCGCAGGCTATGCAGTGATAGGCCAGAAAGGGCGCTTAACCGGAGTGTACCTTTACGATTGCAATGGAAGCTAGCTAATGAAAGTATGAAAGAGACTGTAAAGACCTAGTAGAAAAGGTGCGTAAGGAGATTGAGATTCATCTACGTTTCATTCATTATCGGTTTCTTGTTGTTGTTATTAACATGACCTGTTCATGTAATAAATACAAATACATTATCGGTTTCGAGGCCTGAACTAGACCGTTAATGAGACATACTTGGTGACCCTGGGCTTGGGCTTTTTCATCAGTAGTTCCCCAAGGAAGCTCCAAAAGTCTCAGAAAGCTGTAGGCCAAACTTTTCTCATACTATAGTGCAGTGGCAGTCAAATGAGACAATATATAACTTCTTATGCCATGCATCAATATTATCCAACTCGCTAGTTCGAGTCCATACCTTCGGATAAAGAATATTTTGCTGCAAATTACGCTATACAGTTTTCGACTCAAATATTCTAAGCTCCAACCATTATAAACAAACTGTAGGCTTAATTCGCTTATGCTAACTAGGACATCATCGTGTAGCGTACAAGCTCTACTAATTCTCAATGTTTCTGTAACAAAAGTATTGTTAATGATATATCTTGGTATTTTAAAACTGCAGCTAGGGCATCTAATAACTTTAAAACTGTAAGCGTCAATTTTATTACATAGTTTAGAACTCAATCCACTATCACTCGAATTTATATTGAGGTCTAAAAACTGTACTTCATATGTATGCATATTAGTTTGTTCAGTAACTAAACTGTTATGATATATCTGTTATAGATTGAGTACAAAATTTTCTACATTACTGGAGATCTGCAAAATGTCATTGATATATCTATAAGTTCCATTCATAAGTTTCAAATTGGTTTTATTAAAGTTTTTTTGTTGTGAAGTTGCATTCTATATATGCCAAAGTTAAGTCTGCGATTTGCGGACTACAAGAAGCACCGTGTGGCGTGCCTTTAATTTGCTGAAAGTATCTTTCGGCAAAGCCTGCATAATTATAACACAGTAATACATCCACCTTTAAGAACAGTATCAAATCCTTGCCTAGCTTTTGTACATTTTCACAAAGCAAGAGGTATTTTTTGGTAGAGACTTGAGTAATCCGACTAAATTTTTGAGATTCGGTCAGAAAAGGCCTATGTCATTATCTCATAGTTGCAGTAGAACATGAAGTTGAGAGAAGCAGCTGCTTAGCATAGTTTCTCAAAATGACGTCGTCATGCTGAAAATCCCACACTGACCACAAATTTCTGAAATATAGCTTTGCATCAATGAGCCTATCCAAAGGGAGAGTCTTATAGATACAAATGGTAGCTACCACAAGTTTGTTGGCCGTAATCCTGGAATTGGCTAGGGATGTTATGGTTCGAAACGTTTCTGAAGTGATAAAATTTCTAAAAATGTCTCGAAAATTTTGCAAGTCGTATTTACTAAAAAATGGTTTAACACAAAAACTCCGCTCGTGTTTATCGTTTTCTCAGAAATTGACGACAGCGTGAGATGTTCGAAAATCTCAAGGGAAATCATTTGATACTTCAGAAAAATTTCTTTCTATGCCTTGCTGATTGGTAAAGAAACACCCTTTACTGCCTTATGTTTTGACTATTCAGCCGTCTTCAGAATCCTGAAAAGGCATCAGTCACTTTAATCCCCGTTAAAAACGAAGAAATTCGAAAGCCTGTCTATTTGCCTACCTAGAAAGCACTGAAGAAATTTCTCACATATATCAAAATGCCAAGGCTCTAAAATGAGAGAACATGGATACATACTTCTTATGATACTGATCGTGTGACAGTATACAATGGGATAACATTGGAGGAAGAGATGGCAAAGAGGGCTAGTAGAAAAAAGTAAAAAAGAAAAAAAGTAGAAGTAAAATTGGGGAAAACGAAGAGGAAACCGAAAACACCGAAATCAAGTCGTACATATCCAGATATTCCGAATAATCGATATGAACCCAATTCGACGGTGTTTATTTTGAGATAAGAAAATAACGAGCAAACAAATCGATGAAAAATATGGAAAATCGGATCAATGGTGAGGCAGCACCTAGGGCCTGTACTTTCGAAGAGACGAAAAAGTAGCCACAAAATAACCGGGCACCTGAGCATACTCGGATAAGCAAAAGTAAAGGAAAAAGTCAACGAAAGAAAAAAACAACAGCAACGATGAAAACATGACAATAACAGGATTTTTGGAAAAATGTATCTAAAAGACAAACTAATCGTAAAAGCACATCAGCATTAGTGAAGTATTCTATGTCCACGCCGTCTGGTAATAGTAACGCCGCCTGGATAGAAACGAAACGTGAGTCCACTCGAAACCGGTGATTTCGAGGGAAAAACCGCCGACACAGCGAACTCGGCTAAACATATCGAGCGTGAATGACCCAAAAACGCATACAAGTCTTATAGTTGAGGTAGATCAAAGCAGGGTTGAACGTGGAGAAGTTTCAAAGTTGGGGCATTTCTTATAGAAATGTAGAGGATCCGCTCCCTAATGCACGTTTTTTGTGCTCGTAAATTTTCGCGTTTCCTTTTTGCTTAAAGACGGAAAAGAATAGCTGAAACTGTCCAAATTTTATTGCGCTTTCCGGGAAGAGTCAGAGAGTTGAGAAGTATCCCTGACAGAACCAGTTGCACCTATAAGTTACACCGATTAAAAAGAGCTACCATATTGGTGACGAACTTAATCAACATTAATGTACCGCAAACTGGCTCATTAGGAATTCGTAGGAAAACGCCAAGAAGTCAGCCTCCGTCTACACATTTGAAGTTATGTGTAGGTGAGGCTAACTTCTTGGTGTATTCCTACGAATTCCTAATGTTGAAATCTCGCAGACGAAAACTGAAATACTAGTAGAGTTTCTGCACTGTAATTTCAAACAAAGAAGACGCGTGGTTACTATTGTCAAGCTGAAGATGTGAGCATTTTCCTTCATAATTAGTAGCGAGGTACGCGAGTAAAGGTTCTTAATTTTCGGTCCAAATTAAACTTTGCTTGCGAAGCACCATAAACCTGCATGCATTTATGTCCCAGATTTCCTCCACTTTTACATGTATGCACAAAATGGAAAATGTGCTTTAATTTTTCATGGCTTCTAAGCTTACGAGATTCCGCGTAATTTTCATGTACTGTTTGTCATTCCATAAGTTATACAATGCCTAGGTTTCTCGTTCCATACACAGCTAATTATTGGTAAAAGCTTCTGCGTATTTGAATATGCTGTGCATACGCGACTAAATAAGGCTATCACAAACAACACTGTTTGAACTTGGGTGCATAGATGCCACATAGAAAATACTCCGTTTACTTTCGAGTAAGAAAAAAAACGAGAAATCGGCTTGCTCAATGTACCCTTCTCCCTTACGAAAGATTCCCGTAACCAGATCTCCCTTAAAAGATAGAAACAGATATAAGTAGATTCCGAGAGTTTTTTTTTTGCGAAAGTGGAGAATACACAGCTAACCGCATCATTGTCCTTGACATCACAGAAATATTAGAAAGCCCCAAATGTCTCCGCCCAGGTTCCAAGTATAAAAGCACAACATGGACCAATTAATACCAACCACCCACCCCACGTCCACGCTATTTTTATACCTTCACCTGAAACGGGAAAAATTACGATAGATTCGGAATTTTCTGTGGTCAGGTGGCAAGCCGCGAACGGAGCTTTGGCTTGGGCTCCACTGGATAGGCCATTGCCTAACGCAACAGCCTCCGCATAGCGTAGTACGCACGCTGGAAAGCCCGGTTGGCTCGGTATGGGTCGATAAAGGATGCTACAGAAATCGATCAACCCATGGTCCATTTTGCTGTTCTCACCTCTGCTGAACTGAGTGTTTTTTTTTTTTTGTTCTAGAAAGCTGGTTTTCTTTGTTGTTAAATCATCCTAGCCATATAATTTATAATTGACGGTTTATAACTCCTAGCAATTCTCGCTCTTATAGATCATCTTCCATCGTCTGCTAAAATCTAATGAAAATGTGTACTTGCAGTCATTTGACATGAGCTGATTGCGGATTTCCTCCTACGACACGTCGAGTGTACAACTGAAGTAACTTGCAATCGTGTGTTAATTGGCTCTACGTTGCTTTTTATGGTAGAGGCGGCTTTTCTTTCTTTGCTTTTTCTCAAGTATGAGCAAATTTTCCACTACGTTAATGTGGTAGTGGTGTAGAGGAGACCACTCTTGGCATCCTTACCATAATAACTCAGTAACTATCTTGAGGTCGAATGCTGCCTTTAATTGCAAGGAGACCTTTAACTGTTATAACTGCGGAGATTTCAGTATGACCAGCAACTGGTACTGAAATAAACTGAACGAGTTGCTGTCATTTTCGTTTATTTTTCAAAGAAAATATCTAGAAAGAGTACAAGAAATCGAACTTTTCGCGGTTTTCACGGACACGCTGCAGAGGCGCGCGGCGGCCGCGTAGCAAAGGACCCTGCAGAAGATGGGCGAACAGACCATACATCTGTTGCACCTATAATTTTCGGTTCTTTGGTTCTTAAATTTAAAAAAATAGCTAAAATCATGCATGGTTCGAATCACAATTTACAAAAATAAATTAGTAAACTATGATGCTTTTTCTGCGAAATTTCCCTGTTTCTGAAACCGTTAAGAATGATGGTGTCGGGCACCTCTGTTTCATTGATCTCAAACTTGGCACCGGATAGTTACGTGAGACAAGAAATCGGTATTTTTCGGTTCGGTTCATAGGGATCAATATTGGGAGCTTTTTTTCTAGCTTGTTTGACTGCTTCAAGTTAGGCTACAGAGAATCTGCAGTGCTAGAATACGAGTTTTTTAGCCGTAGGGACAAAATAGTCCAGTGAAAGTTGAAAAAAAAACAAAAATAGTAGGCAAACCAATTTTTTAAACTCGAAAAGCTTAAGGAGTATTTGGGTAGAAGGTAGCTTTTCTGTACACATTTTTGGGAAAGAAAATTCGCATCCACAATCAGATTGTAAGTGCCTATCCTTCGATGATGATGAATATAAAGAAAACTTAGCTGGAGTGGCCCTAGGTCATATCGTAAGGTTTCCAAGAATGGAATATTGTTGCTACTGAACCCGATGCTCATCTCCAGCCAGTCTTGCGCGGTATTTTACACTTTTTTGCATGTGCTCTTAAAACTCACTTCTCTTCTAAGCGGTTTGGTAGGTTGCAGCTTCTTTGTGGAGCTTTTCAACATATAGACTCTGTCTTTCAGCCTTTGCTTAACTACGCATGCTATAATGGAAAGCTTTTTATAGATATAATAGTTCTTATATTATAGATTTGCCAAGACACTTACAGCATGTATGACCTAGGCCACTGATGCGAACCATAAGCTCCTCCCCAGGCTTTCACAGGTTTCAGACTCGGGAGGTTAAGGTGTAGCGTAGAATAGCAGAATAGTTCATGCCCTAACTCATGTCAACTACTCTTCGAAGACTATGACTAGTGCTATGGGCGGGACCAGGCACCGAAGGAGACACCGGCCGTATCCAAACAGGTTAAAACGCGGAGAACTAGAATAGCATTGACAAGTCTGCTCCGTTTTGACAGGTACTTTTCTTTTCGAGTTGCTTTGCGTTCCCGTTTGGGTACCCCGTCCCCTTGGATGACTGGCCCCCGCCCACATCACTAGTCATAGTCCGAGAAAAAAGAGTAAGTGAAGAGAATAATGAATACTGGCACCACTTTCAAAATCTAGTGCGTTTTCATATTTCCACACCAACAGGGTGCGATCCGAATGCATTAATCAAAAGTTATGGAAACAGGAAATATTTACTGAGTTCATGAATTATTGGGATTTCATTTAATTGTTGTTCCTTCATAATATGAAACGCCTACGAATATTCTACTCTGTGCATAAAGAGACAAATACTTAGAAAAAGAGCGGAAATTACAAATGCTGCGGAAATCTAAGGGTTTCATCCAATAATTAAGAAAAAAAACCAATTCGAATTTGGAAAATGAGTCTCTCTACAGCAGTGGAAAACACTTTTCAAAAGTTAGAAGATTCTCACGGTATTTTCCAGTAGCAGTTTTTTTTTATAAGAGAGGGAGGATATACCAGGTCTGTTAAAGGAGAAGCGTAAGTTGTGTAGAAGTTAAATTCGTGGAGCATAACATAAAGAACACCTGAAGAAATAGGAGTAGTGATTAGCAATCAAATCTAGATCAAGCTATGGCTGGTGCATACATCAAAAAATTCTTAGTAGCAGGGTTAATCTTGAGATTATATCCTTAATAGTATAACCTTTGTAAAATTTCGTGTAATGTTAGTTTAGAAGAAGATTAGGCATTCAAAAATGTCTTTGACGCGACCCAAAATTCAGGAAGATTTTTGGACTATGGGAGATTGAGAAAACTTTACTGGATTAAATTTTGGTGAGGAAAACTTCCGAACCTCGATAAAATTAATCGAGCGTCAAAGCACAATATCGTTGGAAAAAAAAACGCGTTTGCACGTAACAACCGTCGCAAACCCACACATGATAGCAGCTCACTTAAAAAAAGTAGTTTTTTTTTTAAATAAATTTAAGAACATGAATGTTTAGCCAACGACGGAATCAGTTTAGTGATATTGCATATTAGTAGATTTGGTTACTGCTTTGAAAGTTATACTGTAAAACCAAAGTTCTTTTTTTTGGGCTCAGCACAAGTTCAGACAAGGCGTTGGCAGAAGCTACGTGATGGAGTTATCTGTTACTCTACATGACATATATCAAAGATATCAAGATTTGGGATTTGTCTGAGTTTCGGACTACCCTTACTGTCTGCTGTTCTTTTTTCGTGCAAACGAGTTTTTTCCGCAATAATTATGACTTTTATTGCAAAGACTCCGTGAAAAAAGTATCTATGAGAACTTTCGCCAAATGATCTCCCGACGCCGAAAATTCCAGCGGAATTTATTTAGGGTGAGTAGGATGTATTGCAGAGATTTGATGGTTTAAAGGTAGTACCCACGCTAAGAACACCTTTTGTGTCCTCGTCAAATCTTGTACTATAATCCCGTAGATGAGCGGAACTGCAAAAAGAAAGCATATAAGATCCATCCTCGGCTAACAAATGCTTCCAGAAGGTCATTATGGTTTTTTCGGACGAGACTGGGCGAGTTTCGGACGAGAACACTTGGCTGCCAAGTCGTGGCGGGACTATAAGCCACGTGAAACTCATGACCCTAAAAATTCAGTGCAAAAACCGGGAAAGGCTTCTATTCCTTTACACAATACAATAGACGATCTATACAGAAGCAGACTCCCAACGAAAACTGTATTAAACCCTTTCTTGTTAGATTTCCTGTTAAATTCACAGTGTTGCAGAGAATGCAGGGTCAGGAGTCCCACTCCTAGTTGATAACCCATGTGGTTTCGTCCGAAATCCGCTGGATCTTGTCTGAAAAACTAGAGCAGCCGATCACAACCTTCCGAAAATGTTTCCTCAGAAGTAAGTGAGTTTTGCGTGCATTACTCCAATATCGCTTACTCACAGGAGCATTATTCGGTTTTTTACCATAACGTACGGCTTTTAGCAGACTTGATTGAAAATGTTTTATAGAAGATGCTACAGCAATGTTAATAACTGCTAGCAGATGAGCTTTGGCTATGAGAAACGAAAGATGCATAGTTTTTAAGAATTTCATTTAGAAAAAAGATGTCGAAGAAGCAGCAACTTCGAGCACAGGAGACTGTAGGATTTTAAAATGGATAAAGATCAGAGTACAGCTTCATCAGAGAATGAACACTGAGCAGAACAGCTGCGACAAAGATCCGCTTATTCGGAAGACTCCCATCCACGGGCTTTTCGTCTCAGTGAACACCGCGTCATGTTTCTTTTTTGCATAAGACGACTTGCCGCGAGTCTTGACCAGCGACTGGACGGCTGTGGGAGATTATCGGGAATGGATTTGCCGTAGATGAGACGAGCAACCCATTCCCATGCTATGGAAGAGGTATTGGGTGTTAACAGGATCCGGGTCTAGATCTAGCCTAGGGGGTGATTTCAACTACTGAAGAGGGGTAGAAGCGTAAATGGCAAGTAGTTTGAGGAGAATAGGGCCATTATCAAAGAAGTTCCACGGTGTTTTATATACTAGTACAATCTATAGCTGCTTGCCTCTCTGTACTTCTGCCAGTATACTCCAATATCTTTATTTTGAAACTGAAAATTCTCCGGTTTAAAAGCTGCAGTCCCCATTAGATAGGTGGTTCACATGAAAATTACATTTCGCTGTATCAAAAGACTTCAATCCTTTATACCACGCCGAAATTTCGGAATAAAATGTGAATCTATATCCATCATGAAGCAGTCTAAATATTCGAATAGTCGAGACTTCTAATTTATATATA
>KN549413.1:37704-47928 GCA_000797555.1 Oesophagostomum dentatum | reverse complement strand
AAGATAAATAGCAAATGTATCGCTAGTTGGGCGTGAATCAGGCAGTTGGTTTATTTGCGCATAAAAAAGAAATAATCAGGGAATATTCCAAGAAGAAACGAATGATAAGGTCCAATAGAGGCTCAGAAACCCGTGTAGTTTGTTTTCGGTTGTTCTGTACTTTTGCACCGACTTTTCAAGGTACGAAAAAATTCGTAATCCTTCAGTCATGCTTGTTTTAAATACTTCATTTCAAAGCTAGAATTGTGAACATAATGGCTCATAGTCTCTTTGCTTTCCCCAATGTATTTACTATAAAATATTTCCCGTACCGCGTACCACTGCACTGACAATTTATTTGTAAACAACGGTCCTTGAAAAGCAATTTATCCAAGAATAATGAAGTTATCATACATAGTAGCAGTGAAGTTCGAGGAAGATCTTGAAACATTCAAACACGGAATGTTTGATACTCCTGAACTTTTAGCGTTATTAGCTAGTTCATCATTCATAGATTGACAGTCCACGGAGAAAACGTCCCCTTTTGTGGCGTTGGTGGCACCTGAATGTGATGAAAAAAGCAGGTCCAGCTATAAATAACTATTACTGATGTTATACTAGAACATTCGGGTAAAATTTTTGGTTTTCTCGACATAGCTTACAGTTTTTCACACAACTGCCTTAGAAATTCATGTTTACCAAGTATACTATAATGTTAGAGTCCGTACCAAATAAATGTTGCAATTTACGCGATTTTGAAGGCATTTTAGTGAGTGAAAATTCGCTTTTCTGACAGCTTTCAGTTTCACAGGGCGAAAGAGTTCTGGCACGTCCCTGAAATTAGCTTCACATATTATGCGCATATGTAAAGCTCCCCTTATTCATGCAAAAGCTAAATTGACTATTGTTTTCTGTGGTGACGATCGCTAAGGAAGAAAGAACTCAAACCATTAAAAATAACTTTTTATAACTCCGCCTGTGATTGGGACTGACGTTGAAATGAGATGAAGCCACGAACAAACTCCAAGCAAAGCTGTTCTAGCACGTTTATTGGACGAAATTGCCACTTGATTTCAATAAAGTAGATCTTTTTAGCGGTACTTTAACGCATGGACTCCCACTCAATTCGTCAGCAAAACAGTATGTGCATGAAAAAAGAGAAGTCCGAGTGGCACGAACTAAAATAATACTCCCCATTTTTTGAGATATCTCAAGTGCAGCTTCAGTTTTAACATATTGCTGAACTATGTCGTCACAAAGGGCGAACTCCTCAAGACAGTTTTATGAGCAGACCGAGTCATAGCCAATAAAGTACATTACAGTCAGTCGCTGTGATGACTTTATCTACCTACAAGTCTAAGTTTGTTTTATGTTAACGCCATAAAAGTTTCTTCTAGAATGCGGTGTGTGATTACTGATTCTTTCGACATTTATGAGTTGTGCACAGATTATGGATTATTTGGCATGTTGCTGGAGCAGGGGAGGGGACAAACCGAAATGTGTCAACTTTCGTAATCCTTTTATAATCGTTCGCGATTTCAACCTGCCAGAGGGAAAATGAATCACCGAAGGCTACACAGCACTTCGATGTAGGAGAAAAGCTCGGTAAGTATGAAAATAGATCTGAAAAGTTCATCGCTTTTTGGCTACTATTGTGCATTGCAACAGCGGCATGCGATAGATTTTCAGAGTGCCAAACATTTAAATAATAGAATATAAACTAAAATACATTTAGCGGTCCAACTTCCGGCTGATCAAGCTTAGTGATGTTGTAAACTTTTTCAGACAGCCGAAGAACACATTTCGTATTTGCCAACTTATGGACTCGTTTGGTTTAGTTACCTTTCCAAGAACCTCATCTTCACAAGCCAGACGTATGCGTTCTGGAGTAGCCGGAGCGTCGAAGCGAAAATATCCAACAAGCCCGTGGTCCATGCGGTATGACCGTACTGCTTCGCGGATAGCGAAGAATGCACACGATCCAAGAAATAATGGAGGTTCACCTACGGCCTTAATAAAAAAAACTGGCTTGAAACTGATGATTACATTTTTGAAGACTTCACTGCTTCTATCTTTTTCCCTAAACTCACCTTGGAAGAGAAAATCCCCAATGGGTTACTAGACCCCTTCAGCAGTCGCACGTTCATGTGTCGAGGTGCATCATCAGCAGCTGGAATTTTGTAAGTGCTTGGACCTCGGGTCAGTCTCACTCCATCTGGACGAATCTTGATCTCTTCCATAGTAAAAAGACCATAACCCTTAAATATCGTACAAACTTTGCTCTACTTAAGCGATAAGATCATAATCTTATCACTTAAGTAGAGTCTCAGGTAGTAGCATCTTAAGTGGTGGATTTTTAGAGTAGTCAAAAAAACAAGAACTACCAGTACCTGAAGAAATGCGCCTTCGATTTGGCCTATGTCTATTGCAGGGTTTAACGAGTCCCCAACGTCCATCACAATATCAGTTCGCAGAAGCTTAATGATATTTAGCTAAGCTTCAGTGCTAGTGCTTCTGTTTAGGATACGTACAACACGACCTTACTTACATAGTGATCCCCTGTTAAACAATCAACCTCAACCTCGCAACAGGCTGCGCCATACACGCAGTAGCCAAACATTGCAGCACCTTTACCGCTGCGGAAGTCAATAGGTTCAAAGTGGATCCTGGAGCAGAGATACTAAAGAAGTTTTACTTATAATAATAAGGAAGATACGTCGCAAATCCAGTTGCAGACAGCGGAACTCGTTCCATGTACGCCTGCTCTACCCACTCTTCCCATGTTCCTCTGGGATTGGCCTTTCGGAAAGGGTCCAACCGCTGCAGAAGCTGTCTGCAAGCGTCCTGAATTCATTACCATTCTGAAGTTGAAAAGAGCTATTAAAACTTTAGTTAAAGTCCGCCAAAACATCCAGACTCTGAAGTGATTTTCGCCTATGCGAAGAAATGCAAAGGGCCCTCTTATCACATGCCTATTATATGTACTGAATACTCACTTGCACAGCCAAACCGTTAATATCGCTGCCTGAGGATGCAGAGGTTGGTGAAGCATTAGGAACCTAAAATTTTCGATAAGCCAAGATAATTTCTAGAAATCTAAGGGAAATAATTGAGCTCTTGCCTACTAAGTTACGGCATGACAACGCAGAATTGTTCTATCGTGTATCTTTAGTGAGTATGATAAGCCAGTAAAAACTGTCATTTTAGTAACATCTCTAGAACCATTAGATTTCGATTGATTAAGTTATGGTATTAATCGGTAGACTCTGTGCTACACAGACTTCGTAGACTACTTGATTTGTTCCCAGCTTAGTGAAAAGCGAAGAAAAGCAGACGTCAAAAAATGGTGTTTTCTGAAAAATTTATTTGGCAGTCTGCAGTGAGAGAGACAGAGACCAGTGGGATTATGAACTAGATTCTTACAGCGGATATTTGGAGTAGAGATTGCGAAACAGTTTTTGAACAAAAACAAAAAGAAGAACTCTACCTTTTGCTACAAGCTGGTAGAAATCTAAGGACCGCATCAGTTACAAATCATTAACAAATTGAGGCATATTCGCAAGGCACTTCATAAGCTAACTGTTTGCCATGACCTTCTTAAGGAATAGCAGCCATAGATGTTTGGATCAGTTGTCACATGATTCCACAGGAAGTTTGAGAGGATCTTGTGGTCCTTTGCCGTTTGTTGTAACCGGCCTAATGGCCACTCAATGCTTCTTAACATTCATCGAGAACGAATCCAAGTTTGTGATTGTAGCAAGCAGACATGCTTTGCTATTCGGATATGCGATTTGGAGAAAAGAAACTGCGAAACGGATGAGATACTCAAACGCACCTCACGTGTGTGCTTGTGTGCTCAAAGATTTTCTGTTTTTGCCATCCACGGAAAAGGACATCAGGTGAAACCTTGCCATAAGATACGCACATCCCTTACTCAATGAAAAAAGTAGTAGAATTCGCTTTTATGTAATTGATCGCATGCAATGTTCTATGCGTCGAAAGAGCTATGCATGCTCTATTAGAATGGTAGTACTAGGCCCGCCGAATTTGTTTTGCTGAAATGTTAGAATTATTCAAAACAAAGGAGACAAGCGTGTCACAGGCAACTGGATCGAGGAGGTTCTTCACACCAGTCCTCTTCTATACGGCCTGCAATCCGAATGCTATTAGCCACTTAGTCTTTAAGGAGGTCCTAGCAAATCGCATCTAACAATAAGAGAGTTTGCAAATCTGTTCCACTACAACCATTTGGCACTGCACTATATCTGTGCAGGTAATTAATGCGCACCCTGCATATTGCGCAACCTATAAGTTACCTTGTCGGATGATGTATCGAAAATGTGCACTTTCTCGATCGGTATATCTAAACAGCGAGCCGCAACCTAAATGCGATCGGAGGCTGAGCAAAAATATAGAGAAGAAGTAGCTTCAGGGATTAGCTATAGACAGACTTTGCCAACCTGAAGCATCTTAGTATGCAGTCCCTGACCCATCTCCATGCCACCGTGGCTGACAAGTACGCTACCATCGCTGTAGATCATGACAAGAGCGCCACCCTAAATTTCGTGATTTCATAGAAATAACTAGAGATTTCAAGTCACGGTCGTTTTCTTGTGGAAGTTTTATAAACAACTTGGCCAAGTAATTACAATAATGTTTTAGCAGAAAATTTTCTGAGAAACAAAGGTATTTTTCGGCAACTTAGGTAATATTCGAAGAAACACCGATTTTAAATATTTATATCGTATCGCTACCGTACAGCTACTTCTATTCTTGAAAATAACATTTTGCAGTTTGGCCTATCAAAAAGGCGTATGTCTATGCTTCTTGGTTCTGTAGGTGGGAAGTCTTTTGGTAGACTTCGCTGTAGTAAGGTATTAAATCCAAAAAGATTGATAAAAGTTGAGAGTACCAAGAAATATTCAAAAATCTCAAAATTGGCAGCGCTGGTGCGGTAGTTAGCGGAAGATCCCCTGCGGGTGTAGGCTCCTCCACCACGGTTATGTTGGTGCGTGATAACCTGATCGCAGCTCTTACCTCTTGCTGACTGAAAAAAACCAAACTACCAATCCTGGATTGACGTCCAATTTTGGTGGCCGTCTTTGGCACACATGACTTATTAGTTCGCAGAAGGCTGCTTTTAGTTGCTAACATAACTTTTCGGGGTGTTTCTTTCCAGGCAGGAAAGGGTAAATAATTGGTGGAACCATAACGAGCACGGGCAGCACCACTCAATAGATGCTGGCATAACTAGAAAACCCTAAGGTGCGAAGGCGTAAGTTTTTGTTTACCCAGAGCGATGACACCGCGAACGTCACACAGTTTTTACGAAAAATACCAAAAATGAAGTATTTTCTGTCACTATGCCATGTAGATGCACTAGAGCAGTAGAATCTTTACATAGAGTAGCATTTGGAAAGAAGTTTTCTTTTCTCTACAAATAATGCTCCGTTTTTGGTATTTTTCATAGAAAATTAAGTGACGTTTGGACATCATAGCTCCGGATAATCAAAAACTTACGCCTTCGTACTTAGAATTTTTCTATTTAGTTACGGCAGGGTCTATCGAATGGTACTGGGCCCGTACGTTATCGTTTCACCAACTATTTATCCTTCTTGGTAAGGCTGGTCTGAAATAACTCTTACAAGATTTAGAATCGGGCTGGCCCATCTGATTTTATATAACCATTTGAAAAAAAATACTTATAAAAATGTAAACCTTACTGGATAAGCTAATATTATTAATTGCGTAACCGCCTTTTCCAGCTGCGCGTTTAAAGTAGTGCTTAAGAAAATTACAAATGAGCTAAAAATTGAAAAAAATTGTGAGAAATAATAAGTACTTCCACGAGAAAGAGTGAGCACCTAGTGTTGTGTAATAAGAAAACATTCAACAGTTGCGCTTATAGTGTCATTTGAGGTGTTTCTATTTTAAAACAAATATCACAGTATTTCATGCAATAATCTTCGCAAATTCATTGTATTACCAGCATCATTTACCTGGCATAGATGCTTCACTTGGTAGCCAATGGCAAAACGCGTCGGAGTCATATAAATTCCTCGTTTTCGGTATTTGTTGTCCCTAGAAAGTCGAACAGGTTGAGGCACGTGCGCGAGAAGACGAATTTTCTACTATAACTCTTATTTGCTTATATTTTGATTCAAAGAAAAAGCTGCGAGTGTAGTATTGCTTGTTAGCCTGAATTGTACAACAGTTAGAAATTCCAACCTGTTGTATTCAACGACTTGCGTCTTTCTTCGTTCGTAATCGCTACATTCCTTGCATTCATACCAAGTTCTAGCAATATTGTTCCTTCTCAGAGGCATACCAAATGGTGTGCACTCATTTTCCTTATAGAAGTTAATTTCGCGGATCTTGAAATATTGTACTAAACTGGTGAAAACATCTCAGAAAGAATGAAAGATGCTGCCTGCTAACCTTGTCTGGATCCATATCCATCTCCTCGGCAATGTGCTTTATTAGCGTTTCCGTGCAGAACATTCCTTGTGGACCTCCAAAGCCTCTGAAAATTTTTATTCAGTTATCATCTGTAAAGTGCGAAGAGAACTAACAACGTGACATTGCTTTAACCCAGACAGCAGCGACCAGCTTAACTCAGCTTTGTTCTTATTAATCGAATGGTTGAATCTAACATATTAGCATGGTAAAATACAAAATATCACTTCTAGTTAGAAAAAAAGGGACGATTATTTTTGAAGTCTTTGTAATCTATAGCAGTAGCAAATATGTGGCCTTGATTTCCGAAGAATTGAAATGCGTTCAACATAGTTCTCCTTGTAATTTACACTTAATTTTACACAAATCCACCATTTAACATCTACGAACGATGCAAAAAATCGAAACCAGTCATTTTGGCTTGTCCCGTAGTCTTATGAACATTTGAGTTATAATGGATTTGTGGTTCCAGCAAAACATCTTCTAAAAATTTACCTGAATGCAGTATTAGATGCCAAATTCGTCCTGCATAATCGTCCGTATATATCTGCATTTGGGAATTTGTAGACGTTATCAAGATGAAGCATAGCACGCTCTAGAATGAGTTCGCTTTCTTAGGGAAATCTCTAGCGGTAACAAATGGTTTAAGTTTTACGTGTTATTCCAACAGAAAGGTCAAAAGAATAACCACAGTTGCTGTAGGCCACGACATCGTAGTCCAAAAATTTTCCTGATGAGTCGAGTGCAACCTTAAAGCAAACTGCGACTTCATACAATGGTTCATAGGTTAGCTGACTAAACATCTGACTGACAAATTCACTTTGTAGTTAAATCGAAATGGATGCCTTGTTCCACTCATTGCCATGTCGTCAAATCGTTCCATTGTGAGTCGCACCGGTTGTCTCACCCTTTTTTTGCAGATGAAATTTCATACTAATTTCCTGACACACACTTAACCTACTTTCTTGCAGCTATTGCCGTTGGAACTCCAAACAATGCTGCAGTATTTTCTTTCCCTCCGAATCCGCCGCCAATCCGCTTTACCTTGACTACAATTTTGTGCGCTGGGATTTTCAGACATTTTGCCAGTTCCATCTGTAAGTATGGATAGGTAATGGAAGTCCACGAAAAATTTAAGATGCGTCCAATTGTTCAAAAATAGTTTTTATTATTTATTAGAAATACTGGTTTCTATTTTTAAAATTTAAAAAAAATTTCAAAAATTTTTTTCTATATGTTTCTTTGGTCTCGCCCCCTCCCTCCCCAGCCCCGGCATCCCCCCTCCATTTCCCCTTCGAACAGATTTATGCGACCGCCACTGAAGTATATGTATCTTATTGGCTTAAGTAATTCATGTCAACAGAAAGAAAAAAGCTATTGGTTCGAGACATTCGTTGGACCACATTTTGAAGATTCCTAATGCTATTTCATTTCGGCTACACTAAACACGGCCAACGTATACCACGTGAGCTCGTTGTTGAGACAAACTTCTATAGAAAAAGGAACATAGCAGACGTTTTGTTCTGCGGTGAAGAAACTTGTTCCAAAGCAGGTCAACGGAATTCCAGACTTCTAGCAGCACATTTTGTAGACTAAACTAGAATAAGGTATTTTTTGCGGTCAAGTATTTAAAAACTGGAACTTAGGCGCGTTCAAAACCCAAAACTATGCTCATTGTTGTTATCCGAATATTCACCGAAGAAAACACTTTTTTGTCTGAATCTGTCTTATCTAGAAAACGGCCAGGTTCCAAGTACTAGGTATGTACATTTGTTAGAGCAAATCTGTTAAGCAGCGTCTATAAATTTGCTCTAACAAATGAAAAACAACTAAATGAAGGAATGATAGCCTCTAAAATGCGTTATGAACACTTAAAAACAAAGTGCTGACACTTAACGCATTTAAACTCAGGCCCATATTGTAATGATCTTTAGCTGTGGTTTGTTACGAATAATTTTATGTAGCGAATACTAATACTGGAAGAGAAGAGGGAGAATAAAGAGCCATACAGTGAAGGACATGCGAAAATGGATGCGACCACATCTACTCCTTCTCAAAGGTGATGCGAACATGCGGGTCAACTTACGCACCCGCGACCTGGCGCAGGTCGAACCGAGGTAACGAACTGGCAGCAGGAGCGCTCGTTTGCTAGAAGTAGCCTCGCAGCTTATTGCGTACTAGATCTTAAGTTGGCAGTGCACAGTGCAGCGCAGGTGTAAAGAAAGAGCTTCAAAAACGGCTTTGAGCGAAAGTAATCGGATAAATTTCAAATAAATAAAAGAAATCCGGTTTAAAGTGTATATGAAAAGTTGGCTTCTCAAAGATTTGAGCTTCTGCTGTATTTGACCACAATTTAATTAATATATTTTTTTTAAGAACTCCATTATCCAAAAACGGCACAAATTTTCCTTGGGAAATGCTTAGAAACTGCAGTGCATTTGATCTCCTCATCGATACTGACTGGCTATTTGCCTCATTAGTCGTTTAAAAAAACCTGCTCAAATCACAATGATAACGCTCTGAAAGCGGGTAAAAATAACTTCCTTTCGTTCATGCAATGGCTGGTGACGAGCTAGTTGTCATGAAGCGGGAATGTGTGCACTGGACGCGCTCAGTGACATCGTCTGCGCTTAAGCGTGCGCTTGCTACCGTTCATGACCTCGGACAGGGTGACAGCGATGCCGGGGTGCAGAAGGTGCCTCTCTCGCGGACATACAATGAGTAACGAAAGTATAGATCGATTATAGATTAGACTTCCCTTGCATCTGAGGGAACGCATATGCATTCTGAGGCCTATTCCTACCGTAGCTAAAAGGCTATCGCGTTCATAACTCTTTAGGAGCACGCCGCGGGGTGAGTTGATTTGTCCGTCCAGCCCTGCCAGTCATAGAAACCGTGTGGGTTTGGGGTAGAAATGGTCCACTCTACCTTTTTTACTAAACAAGTACCGAAGAAGAGAAGTAGTAGTAAGTAGGATACGTTGGTCTGCAAGTTTCACGAAAATCGAAGCAATTTTTAAACCGGAAATGACCGGAAAATGCGATCTTTATCTTTCCAAGCGGTTACTCGTGATGAATCTCCATCCAACTGCATGGCAGTGTGTCCAACATCTTCTTCGCAGGCAAAGATGAATCTATGCCGGTGACTAGCTAACTGATTTTGAGACTTTGAAATAATACAAGTTTTTGTAGGCGGACCTATAGTTTTGACACACCCTCTAAAACCAGCATGGTCGAATTCAGTAACCAGGAGAGGAGTTACATGTGCAAAATTTTGGCTTGGGGGTAATATTGCATGCAGAATGTTTTAGTGAAAAGGCAGGCTTTTACGATTAATGCAACTTGAGCAGAAGCTATTTTGGAGGTGGACGTGTACTTTCGTTGCACAGAATTGGCAGTATGAGATCGAACTTGTATGCTTAGTCCGACGAGTACTTCAAAAGTTCGTGCATCCAACAGATTTTTTGCGAGGTGTCGAACCGCAGCATTCATCATGCGGTCTGTCAAAATGGGCCTCTATGGGTGTGCGGTCTAACGTTGTTAAAGAGGCTTATTGACTAACCGATTACTATTCTTACTATTCCTGCGTTTGATGCTCACATTAGCAATTTTTCTTTCATTAATAGACAGCCGAAATGTCCAAAACCGGTTTTATTTGCGTACCTGAAGACTGCTTGCTCCCTGCGTGCTGACATGTACTTCAAGCTCGTCGTCCTCATGTGGAACAACTACACATTGTTGTGTTTCAAGGTAGAAGTGTTCTTGACCGCCAATCTTAATCTCTCCCTCC
>KN549412.1:141700-152023 GCA_000797555.1 Oesophagostomum dentatum | reverse complement strand
TTCCATGTCTGCTTGACTTCTTTATTAACTGCGCACTTCTCCCTCTTTCCTTTCCTACTCGATTGCTTTTAATAAAGTCTACAACCCTACATTATAGGCTCTATTTCTGTAAGAGGTCAAAACACCAATGATATAGGATGCTCAGTCTTTCGAAAGGTTTCTGGACATGTGAATAGTGCTTTTTCCTTCTAAACAGTTTCTTTCTTCCTGTTATGAGGAGCGACAGTTGACCTAGCAGACCCGTGATCTGCTTTGATCTCCACAAGCCCCTTCCCCCTTTTTGGCATTCATATAAACACATAAAAGGACCGCATGGAGTCAGTCGGTGTGATATTTCTATCTGTGGTTTTGTCTCCTTTCGTTTACGTTTTTGTCCACTTGTCTTTGTAAATAAATTAGTTTACAGAGTAAAAGCCCTGATTATTGTGGTTCTCGTCGTTGTCATTTGCATATCTGAATTAACTCTTCCATCACTTAGTCTTCTTGTTCTTTATAGCATCTTTAGTCGCATGCTGTCGCCCCTGAATACCGCAAGCATCGCTGCGGTCAGTGCGCACAGCGGTGGTGGCGGGAGAGTACTTAGGGATATATATAAGAAGTCCAACATCTGAAAAGAGCACAGTTTAGAAACAAACAGTAAACTAATACAACTATGCAAACAATGGTATGCACGCACATCTCTAACTAGATCCTGCATGAAATAACCATTCTCCTGTGGAACTGCTCTGTCGTGTTCTGCGCTAAGGATATCAGTCGTCCTAGTAATACGCGAACGTAGGCTCAAATTGCAGAGCGGAGATGGCCAACAAAGGGCACGTTTTAAGCAGAATATTCGCATAGGCCACTTTTTTGCAAGGGTCAAATACAGTGCGGTTCATAATAATATGATACCCCCATTTTCATGCAGTAACTTTTTTATCTCGGCAACATAGCAATTCGGCGTTTTTTTTAAATCTTAATCAGCATGTAAAAGAACCTCTAGAAGCGGACCTCTGTGCATGTAGGGCACATAACATCTCTTTTATGAAGTTTTTAAAAGATTCCCCTGTTTCATAATTATATGACACCTTTGAACAATTCACGTTTTTTTATAAAAAGAAAGGCTGAATTTGGTGCGTATTGTTGTGAAAGACTGTGACCAATATCCCTTGATTTCTTCTTCACATAACTGCACATTGGCGTTTGCCTACGGTATGAATTGAGACACTTCTTCTGGAAAAGTCCTCAAATGCGTAAAAAAGAATTTTTTGCTTAGTAAATGTTAGGACGCATCTTGCTGTGAGAGGATTCGACTGAACTAATGCTCATTTATCTCTCGAAGATGTTTCGCTTCCAATATGGACAGTAGCCGGCTCTGAGCATGCTTCCAAAGACGCGCGGTGACCACCTCTGCAATGGTCTTCACGCTAACAACGATGCTTTCCCCAGCGGTACTGTCTTCGCGAATCAGCACGACTTGTTCAAATGCCCAATTTAAACTCTTCTTCATTTTTCGACATTGCAGCCGAGTGTTTGACACATCCGGGTCTAACCCTCGCTAAATGAAAAGCGGCCAGAAAAGAAAAGAGCTGGGGAACGGGCGTTAGGCACCCGCACTTTTTCTCACACCTCTCCTCGCGCCTTTAATTAGTACCCGAGGGTACCTAGTGGGCATTGGTGCATGGACGCCAGGGAGTGGGCGTGGCGGGCCGGAGCCGGGTGAGAGGCCGCGGCTTCACGCTTTGCCGCATGCGCGACATCACAAGCCGCATCGCGACATGCTCCTGCAGTTAACGCAAAGCGGTTTTCAGAGTGCTGCAGGCGCGAAATTCGCAACGATCAAGCATAGGCCGCGGCATTGCTAGAACGAAAGCGTAGCAAGCCACGATTTTGCCGCAGCTTGCCGCGCTTTCTTGTATTTTTCGCAGTTATGGGCGAATTTTGGGGCGGGACGACGCCACCGGCAAATTGCACCCAATTATTTTTGTCCTGCGGCAAAAATAATCGGGTGGAATTTTGCCTCAGCGGCATAAATGTTTTGCCTAGTTTGATCTCGTTCGTGTGTTCTGCACCACCCGCAGAACTATCTCGCACTGCAACTCTGCACGACGTCGCGCGCACGGCGAGTTCTCAGTATGCGCAGCGTCCCTGCAATAGGTGCTCCAGGCAAACATTTCCTCTCCTCGGTTGTCCCTGCAGCAAGGTAGTAATTAAAGGCGCGAGGAGAGGTGCGAGGAAAGTTGCGGGTGCGCACCCAAAAGAGCTGGTTGGTCACTGCCGCAACTATGGAGTTGAGTGAAGCAAGAGCCTGTTCGCGTCCTAGAGGCACCAGTTGGAGTAAATGATACTCTAGAAGAGAAAATCTGCTTAGAAGTTGCGATTTACCGTCGTTTTGATAGTTGCACAGTGGCCAAATTGCTATGTTCTTTTCTGGCCGCCTTTGGTGAGGCTTGGATCCAGATGTGTCAAACACTCGGCTGGACCATCGAAAATTCAGGGGAGTTTAAATTAGGCATTTGAACAGGTTGTGCTGATTCGCGAAGACAGTACCACTGGAGAAAGCATCGTTGTTAGCGTGAAGACCATTGAAGAGGTGGTCACCGCATGTCTTTGGAAACATACTCAGAGCCGGCCACTATTCATATTGGAAGCGAAACATTTTTAAAGAGATAAATGAACATTAGTTCAGTCGGATTTTTTCACAGCAAGACGCGTCCTTACATATACTAAGCAAAAGATTTCTTTTTTTAGCGCATTTGAGGACTTTCCCGGAAGAAGTGTCCCAAGTCATACTGTAGGCAAACGCTAATAGGCAGTTATGTGAAGAAGAAATCAAGGAATATTGGTGACGCTCTCCATAAAGATACGCACCAAATTCAGCCTTTCTTTTGTAAAAAAACGGGAATCGTTCAAAGGGGTCATATAATTATGAAACAGGCGAAAACTTTTCAGAAATTCGTAAAAGAGATGTTATGTGCCCTATATGTACAGAGATCCGCTTCTAGAGGTTCTTTTGCATGCCGATTAAGACAAAAATATCGCCGAATTGCTATGTTGCCGAGATAAGAAGTACTGCATGGAAATGGGGGTGTCATATAATTATGAAACGTACTGCATTACATTCGAATGAAGCACTTTTCAAATTGTAGAGTATTTTTGCTTAAAAGACGGAATATTCAAATATTCAATTACTATTCGAACAAATTATTTGTAGTATTCGTATATTCTAACAATTCTAATAATACGGAAAAAGGTGGTTGCTTGGGCAAGATGAAGCAGTTATGTTAACAAACATCCAATTAATGGCAGCATCTACGCTCGGAACGTCTTCTGATGGAACCTATCCAATTCTTCTTTATTAAGGAAAGTTCTAGGTCGCGATTCTCAAGTTCAAGATGAAACAAAATATTATATGGAGACCAAGATGTGGTAGACTGGTTTCAGGGGTTAAAGTTTAATCAAGATCATCACTATGCTGACCCTAGCCAAAGATGGGGCGATTTCATCGACTCTCGCTAGAATAGCTATTCTTATGGCAGTCTGGATGAGAAATCACCACTTTTTAACTCACAAAAAGATTTCTCACACAATCTTTCTACTCATCTGGATCAAGACAGTGACTCGACTTATAGATTTATTCTGCCCCCTGAATGTTCGCCTCTGATTTCTCTAGAAGCAAAATTTCAGCTCATGAAGACTATTCCAAAAGAAAGAACACAGGAAATTTGCTTTATTCACCGCAGCAGTAGTGAGTCCAAACGCGTCCATGACAGCCCTCACGGAGAAAAATGGATTTCTAATTTTTATATTTTTGAAATCTCGTCACCACTTCCTAAGCAACTACGAGAGGAAATAACTCCAAACCTGATATTTATCGAGAGACCTGCGTACATACTCGCAACTTTGGTCGGAACTCCGCTCTTTTCCTTCACCCATTCCAACGCGAATCTGTCGCGACCCACCTTTGTAGCGTGCACGCCTGTGTAGCAGTTGTATAAAAATAGATTTTCAAGAACATGTAGCAGTCGATTTCATTTGCTGGTACGGTGGCTGCTGGCTGTGAAGTGGTGGAAATTTCGCGAGATTCGGGGATCTGCGGGATTTCAAGACTGACCCCGTTATACTGACTTTGATTCAAATGTTCTTATTCGTTTATAGTCTGTCCTCATCTTGATTATGCTAAAGCTACTCCAGATCATCACGAGTGCCAGCATATTTCAAGTTCTCAATTCATAACATTCACTCCGTCCACGCTCTGCCCCTGGCTGTGATTCGGTAATTACGGGCCTTGATTTTCAACTTACCATTGTTATATTTTTTCAATGATTTGGTACGGTTTCAACATCCGATATATGACTGGTTAAATAGGTGGAAAAACAAAAACATCGAAAACGTGCAGAAAAACAGAAGGGAAAAAGCACTGAGAAAAAAGCGGGCGACGGTGTCTATGCGACGAAACAAAGCAATTTCTTTCAAATTTCGGAGAACATCTCAAAAATAGTTTTGATTTGACTCACCCATCGACACTTCTTTCGAAACTAAAAATGTTCGTATTTTCAGTAGGATTTTGATAAGGTAGAAGTTTCCTTTTAGAGGCGGCAGGAGAGATGGCGCGGCCAGAGGATTTCTGAGTAATAGTGTAAGCTGTTGTTCAGCCTTACCTCATAGACCCAATTTCTTCTTCAGCACTGTTTGTCGGAGCATCTTACGCTTCAATAAGGTGGGAACTTCACCTACTAATAGGCAGGATAGCTCACCTATGAAAACAAGCACTTAACCTTCGTTTTTCCTTGTTTCTTCCATCTATTTAAGTTTTCAGGATACGAGGTATTAAAAGCATACTAAATCTTCGGAGAAATGACAGTCGCAAGCTAAAAATGCAGATCGTTATCCAATCACACCCACGGGATGCGGGGTGGGCTGGGCCAACTTTATGAATGGGAAACTTGAAATATTGCCGACAGTCATGATACAGTGGAGTCGCTTGAATGTAGTCAAGATGAGAACAAGCTGTACGCTGTAAATGAATAAGAACATTTGAACAAAAGTTCTTATGACGAGCTTGGTCTTGAAATCCTGCAGATCCCGTGCATCTCGTGAAATTTTTCGCAACCTCTTTGTTAGTTGAAGTCCTGCGTTGTTACTATCGTTTTTTGCGTTTAAATAACTTGTTGTAAATAAATAAATAATCCCGCAGCCATGTTATAACATAGACAATAGAAAAGACCCAGTTCCATTTTTTACCTTGAAAACTCCAAAACAAGCTCCAAAACAAAATGAGACCAAACGCTTACTTCAAGATGGGTCAAGAAAAGGGAGGAATCCTGGCCAAGGTCTCCAGCTTCCGTTCAAATTTCTCCCGAACTACATAGTTCTAAGTTGTTTACTTTTAGAGTTGTTCGGGAATTGGCGGTAAGATCACGAAGAATTAAGAAAAAACTTATTTTCCGTGAGTTCTTGAATTCTACCTTTAAAACAACCAGTCCCACCTCCCCTAATATGGAGCACACGACTCGCCGACCCCTGGGGTACGTGGGCCGCAGGACAGAAGGGTCTGGGTATGTACACCCAAGCAAAGTATCCGAAAAACATGTTGCTCATATGTTTCACGGTGCGTTCGGAGTTTATTTGAATAAAAGGCTTTCGAATATTCGTATATTCGAAAGATCGAATATTTCAATGTTATCGAATATGCGATCATTTCAGTAGCCAAATATCCAAAGTATCACCGACGTTGGCATTGATAAATACTCGTAGCTCTTAAATACTGTTCATGACTGGATTTCTCAGAGAAATCAAAAATGCTTCTATATGCCCTTCGCATTGAGATTTCAGATTCAAAGGCCAAGATAACACACTTACATCATATTTATCGGAATTACTGGACGCTCACACTAGTAGTACTCAGACTTCGGATTAAGGAAACCGCTCACTATGGGCTTGGTTAAAGAACACCTTTCTGTTACGTGGTTGAGCGATGGGGCAGCGACTGACACCAGTGCTAGTGATTTGCTTCATGAGTAAGATCGAGCAGTTTGTGCCTGCACAATGTCCTCTAGTGTACTGTCGCTATATCGGCGATTGTTGCATAGCAACTTCAAGACAGTCCGAAATGGACAAGCCTTTGAAGCTCTTGAACGTACAGTGGCAGAACATCAGATTTACGTGAGAATCACCGCGAAACGGTTGGCTTCCAATATCCCAGTCCTCGAATTAAACTCGCTGATGGTGCAGTTCGAATGAAATGGTTCCGCATGGAGAGTTAAGAAGATTTCGATCACGGGCGTACAGCATATTCCGCAGCAGTTAAGCGCGCCGTGGCTCGTAACATGTACAAAACTGCCGTAGGAATAAGTACGGATGTAGCAAGACAGAAAGAGTCATGCAGCCTCGCTTCACAAATAGCTGCAATGAATAGCTAAGTACAGCAGCACAGTGCAAGAACGGCTCGTTCAAGAAGTCGAAATGTTGACGGCCAAAAGAAGCTACCTTATAAGTGCCTTTTATCTGCGATCACTGCAATTCAGCAAAGCCTTTCGGAAACTTTTTGCCATTTTTCTAGTGTTTCAAAAAAATAGAACCCATAGGGAATACTTTTATTTTAGCGCCTATGTTCAAAGGCGGGAACCATTCAGTAATCAGCAAATGATCAGCAGTGAACGAGTAATCTAGAAGAGTCACATTGTTCTCTTGCAGCTATGTCTTACACTGTTATGAGAAAAATGGTGAAATTCAAGACATTTGAAATGACTAAATTACTGGAACTCTTAATCCAGGGTTACAACACTAAGAATGGCTAACAGTGAACAGCCGGAGTCTGCCTGCTTTCCTGCTGCCAAATTTATACACTCACTGCTTACTAGTGCTGCCACCTTAACGAATAACGCACACCGCTGATACACAAGTTTTATCCTATTCTTGTCTTGTTTCGCTTCACGATAAAGAACAAAGTTACCTATCCAGAAGGCGTATTCTTATCACGATGATAATGGGAAAGCTTCTCCTTCTGCCTTAGATTCGACCCACTACTGGTTCTCAATAATTTAGGCAAAGAATACAGCTATCGCTGCAGCGGTACTTCTCACGCAGCTCCACTCCATAAATGACAAAAGCTGACCCACGAACAATAATTTTTAGCGGAAATAGCGTTTCAGTCACGATTCCGGACTATTTTAAGCTTAATGTCGCTCTAGACTCCTCACGCTTTGGTATTGCTCAATTTTGACGCAGTTTGCCAGCATTCCAGAAGAGCTCTTGCAAAAGCAAGTGTACATCCAATAGGGCAAGCCCTCCTCTATTGCAGGAGAACTTGCATTTGGAAGAAGCCCCTTACTTCACAGAAAAATTAGCCAATAGTCATAACATACGTAAAACCTGGTCAAAAAATGGGTCAACATTGACGCAGTTTGCCAGCACTTGCAGTAGTAGCACCAAGAAAGCTAAACATGCCACTGAATATGGTAAATCTTGCTCTATTGCAGGAGGACCTCGCATCTGAAAAAAATCCCCTGATTGGTGGTGAAATAAGTCGGAAACTGAGCGGGTTAGAGGGAGGTCCAAAGCGAAGGTCCCCCTTTTGAACCTTGGAAAAGTGGAGGTCTAAATTTACAGGGTATTCCACCTATGATAATACTCATGCCGTATCTAAACAGTAACACTTTGCTAAGAGGAGCAAACCTGTTGCTCGCTTGATTGCATTCTCATGCAACGTTTGGTACAGTATAGATATGCTAAACATGCACTGAATAACGCAGTGTGTTAATCTTGGAAGAAATCTCCCGATTTTGCAAAAAAAAGACTGTACCACTTTTCCTAGAATAATTTTAATCGATGCGTATACTACGTGACTGGAAAGGGCAGCATGATTCAGCCGCGGTCAAAACTATAAAAGTAATAAAGTTCCATAAAAAGCCTATTTTTCCATTCGTAACCCTATGAGAAACCTACTATGATGGTTCCAGATTTTGAAGTTTAAGAAAAATAATGATCAATCTTCATACTGGAAGCTAGTGACTCCCCTCATTTGTCCATATCGTCACTACGGCAAAGATTTTCTCAAATCAGTAGTTCATATACATATATTCGAATACCTTTTGTAGCACCTCAGAATAGGAATGTTGCTCACGACTGCGTGGCAGCAAACCTGACATACGGCAGCCGCGGTAACTCGGTATGGGTGCGCGCAGCTGCGCGCATACACTAGGTCTTCATGTCTTCATCTTTAAGCCAGCATCTTGCTCTTGCTTTGAAAGGTCAGTTTTATCATGTAGAATCCAGAAATTTTGGCATATCTTGTAAGTAGCACCCCATATCAATCGTCGTCACTCGTAGGTGCATATTGAATACATCCCAGTGTCGTATATATACACCCCACTAATTGATTGCGTTTTGACATGATATTGACTTGAAAGATGAAAGGAAGGAAAAAATATGTACATCGATAACAAGACCCAAGTTTTAGGAGAGCAGTGGCTTGGACTCCTGGTCTAGATTTTCTTTTAGAATTCCAGCTGGACCTGGCGCCTGAAGGTAAAAGCCTAGATGTAATTTGGAAACAACCACTGTGGCATGCAGGGTTTAGTGGGACCCAGTCGCGGAGGTGTGAGGCTCCGCCAAGTAGTCACACCTTTTGATACTAATTATAACAATTAGCCATTCAGCAGCAGATAAGATCATAGTATGTCACTACGTCACATGTAGCGAAAAAATCAGCCAGAATGAAAAAAAACGAGTGATCTCAATTTCGGACGAGCTGCAGCCTCTCGACATGTAGCTGCAGCTCTAGGCTCAAATCGCGAGGAGATAATGGAAGAAAGTGAAGGAATATTGTTGCAGTATTCGTCCGCTCATTTTACTCCTTAAATTGCAGATGCTGTTAAGAAAGCAAATCAACAAGTGAATTTAATGACAGACATAAAAACGGTTTCTTGCTGCAAAACATGGCGTATCCCACCGGTATTCGAACAGCCGCAAAGATGCTATGAGAACTATACTAAAACCGTTCGACTAACCAAAAAAATCTAGGACCGAGTAATGAAGAAAAGTTGGGTTTTTACCGTATGCCGAAACGATACTTACTACCGTAGTATCGCACAGCACACAACCATAAACAGTAGTGTTCTATCGCACACCAACATGAATGAGGGAAAGGTGCATTCGATAGCAGACACCGGAATATCTCAGACGGAACGATATGAAGCAAGACTGACTTGACTTAACTCTGCTTTCTTTAAGGCAGACTTTTAAAAATAAGGCTGAGAGCTATTATCCTGAAACGTAAGAAAAAAATGCTATTCAGCAGCCGCTCATTGGCAAGCCTACTTTGATGTCTTCATACACAATCCCTCTATAACTATAATTCCATGGGAGCCTTCTTTTGATTAAGCAAAAAATAGGAACTGACAGCCGGTTTTTATTCTAATGACCAGTCTCTCAGCTCTCTCATCCTCGTCGGAGACTGCATACGGGTTCGACTGCGTTTTCGGGTCAGTGGTTTCAAGAGCAAGCAAGCTTTGAACCCTTTCCTTTTTGCATTCCTTTTATCGCTAACGAAGCCACTGCAGTAGTTCGAAATGCTTATCAGAGCCTGCCTAGATGAATTCATAATGCTAACAAAGAAATCACCTAGTAGTATTATATGAACGCTAGTGCACAATTGAATTTATCGTTAGTGCACAACGCCAGAATGCCACCCAAACCGAAAAGAAGGAGAGTGTATGCCGTATTACATATCGTTTGCCTTATCAGGTATAAGGAATGCAGCGAAGAACACATAGCCAAGACAGCACAGCTACTGCGCTTATACATAAAGGAACACTTCGAAGGAAAATTAAGGCAGCGATGATTATCGGTGCTAGGTACGCTAAGTAACTATGGCACATCTAAGCGTGACGCGGTAGACTTTGACGGGGCAGTGAACACACTGGCGCAAGAATCCAATACGGCTGTAAACACCCACATGTTGTATATGCCTAGTACTTTGATTCGCGGATGAAGTCATAAATGGTATCCATTTCATTTACTTAATTTGTGGATGGTGAGTTAGGCCCTTTACAATGCTGAAAATGAGTGCAGATACTGCTCGTTTTCGAAGCTACAGACCGAAAGCGCAGCCGAGCTCAGGTTTAGGCTCCAACGAAGGCGATCACACCGGAAGAGTGACCGTTAATACAATAATTACTTATCAGTTTCGTTTTTTAAACTCAGTCATTTAAGACATTTTATAGCGCTATGTAGAGATGCTTGAAAGTCGATGTGGGCGACTATAAATTTCATCACTCTAAAGGTGACTCGAACTACTGCTCGTTCTTCTAGTCCTGCCACAAAAGCGTTGTTTGATCTGGA
>KN549412.1:89812-103442 GCA_000797555.1 Oesophagostomum dentatum | reverse complement strand
ACACTAGTTAGAGCGCTACAACCATTTGGTGTGAGTAGAGTTGCACAAGCTTTCTATGTCCTCGCAATTGAGACGGTAGGCGAGTCCAACAGAAAGAGTGCGACGAGGTAGAAAACTCGTCCACGAAATCGCGGACGAGTCTTCTGTAGCGAATTTCTCGGTCAGAAATAAGTTCTGAGCCGACATATTTGAACCTTAACCCTTTTTTGAGTTCTTCTTTCGGAATCCATCGAGAACTCAGAAGGCGTTCTGAGAGTGAGTGCTGCCTTTAAAGATGTCTACATGAACAAATTACTGCTGCGTTTTACTCCTACTCTGCACTTTTCACAACACAGTGGCAGTTTTCGTTCTTTCCACGAAACACGATATGCATATGATGGCGCATAACGTACGTGAAAGACCTGCTTGATCTTAAGGCTCTAAGAATGCCGACGAGAACGAAAGCAGTGCCAATAAATTGTAATAAATAAATAAAATAAATGAATTAGCAAATGCGCTACAGTAACAAATGATTCGTTATCAGTACATAGGCCAAAGTGGTAGACTCAGAGAATACCTGCTGTTATAGAGAGTTAATGAAACCGTGAAGAAGAAAACAATGGGAAATACCCAACTTACTTCTCTTATAGCATCCACACCCATTGCGTCCGTGTGCGTCCAAGATCTACAGTCGAGCACTACAGCCATCCACTGAGGACCCAAAGACAACTCTATGCTCTTCTCCTCGATATGCTCTGGAAGATTTTCTGTAGAGAACAATAGCATGGGAGGAAGGCTATGTCACGACAAATGTCCCGAACTGAAGCCTGATGTTTAGTTTTCGCGGGCCGTTGATTTTTTGCGAGATTATTATGAGGAAGACATATTATGTCAGGACAAGAAGTGGAATTAGCCTAGATGGCAGAAAGGATCCTCTCAGATAAATCCTCGAGTCTTCCGCGGAGTCTAGTGTTTTTTTTTTTTGGAATTTCTGCAGGGCAATTTGCATTAAGAACCGAAAAATTGACGCATTCGGAAATTCAGTGCAAAAATGACGTGGCATGCAAGAAACTTTGGAACCTCTTGCAGAGGTTCTATGGAAGTTTTTTTTTACTCGTGCGGCTGCCCCGAAGTGCTTTGGAACTTCCGAGTGATGGTTTCGTCGCTGTGCTTGACACGAAACAAGGCTGGCTATACCGTAGGATAACCCCAGCTCTGTTTTGCAACTAGTATGCTTAGTGTGCTTCATTTGTAGTCTGCTTCACTTACCTTGCTTTAAAAAACGTGAACAATTCGTTGTTGACACACCTCGTCTTGCTCTCACTGCGTCTCGTATACAGCTCTTTAGCAACTCCGTATTTGTAAAAATAACGGGAGCATCAAATCTGATTACAGGAACTTCGGTTGGAATCGCGTGGGTGTAGGTTGCCAAACAGCGATACTTCTTTTCACCCACTTTTCCGAGTAGTGAAATGCTGGGCCTAAAGTTTCAATTCAGCTTCAACATCTATTAAGAATCACTTTAGTAACATGAGGGAGGAACAATGAAATACCTTTGTGTCCTGATAATCACAGTCATCAGCGCTATTACAATTCCAACCACAAGTCCTTGAATGATATCCCAGCAAAAAGTGACCAGAGCAGTTGCCACCCAAGCTACCTCAAAAATAGTCAGTTGTATAGTGGAGACGGAGACTACTGCAAGACAATTAAAAAAGGGAAAGTGGTAGAAGACAAACCACATCAGTTTTCGAAAATCTCCAGAGAAAAGGAATCTCCATGATCTTGGTCAACAGAGAAAGTAGGGCCACGATAACAATTGAACTCAAAACACATGTTGGAAGAGCCTCCAATACTGGAGCAACGAACAGTATCACTCCGAGAATCGCACATCCTGATACGAACCCTGACACCTAAAGCCGACGAATATGCTGAAGTTAAACATTACTGGGTGGACAAAGAAGAAAGATTAAAATTTTGTGAGGTATCGAGGCATCCTCAGCACTAGCATCTTGACATATGATTTTTCTTCAAATTTTCGCGGAGAGCTTCCTCACACTCCTCAACATTTGATTCTTTAGTTTTGGAATTATCAAGGATGCTAGTAATTTGGCCGAAGTTCGCTACAAATGGGGTGGCGAAACTTCCCATTAATGCCCATTTGGTGCTAGCAACTCCTATCTAATCCGGATCTGAGATGGTATGTATAAACTGTTTGAATAGACATGATTGATCGTGTTTTATCCCTATGCCTTATCACAACGCGTTCGTGTATTATTTTGAACAGAGATGTCTGATCACAGTCCAACCTCTAGCAAAGGAGCACGGTTACTTAAGATCGAATAGTGAATGCACTGCTTTCCTAGATAACGGTGGCGGGATCAAACACTTCTGTTCAAACATTTACACGGACACTGTGATAAGGCATAGCGATCAATCGGTCTGTTCAAGCGGTTGTTGCATACAACCACTGTTCGCTATTTCCAATGAAAAGTCCATATTTAAAGAAAACCACCGACAATAGAGGACTTCAACCTTGCCTGCGTACATACAGGACGCGCTCTTACGCACTGCACCATCCGACCCGAACACGTATTCCATCTCGCACTCACCGCTTTCATCATTCTACTTTCACATATCATTCGAAAGAGAAGTTAGCCGGGTCCGCTCGAATCTATCTTGATGTCACCGTTTTTGCCGGTGCCCAAACACTAGCCTTCTAAGCCAGATTCTCGCACAAAAGGTTGAATGCTTGCGATCGTCAGTGCGGACCCGAACTTGCGGCCGCTACCCCAGAAGGCAAGCCGCTTGCCGCTAGACCAAACGCTAAAAGAAATATTTATCAGCCAGAAATAACCACGCAAGCGAGTCACATCCCTGTGACACTTTTATCGCAAACTAATCACAAAGAAGTACCAAAATGTCCTCCGGAGGACATTTTATTCCTTGTTTGTGACGTCTGTGCCTCTTTCTGGCGCGCGCTTCCTCGCGTTATCTGGTATCCCACTACTGCAATAATATCGACGTGAGCAAAGCGTGATCATCACCCTCAAGATTGAGCTACAAAAAAATCAAGATTTAATTCAAATTTTTCCCCTACTTTTTAAAATCGTTGTTTTTGGTCTTAATTGGCATGTTTGCAAAAAGCAGTTTTCAGTGTTAAAGGCAGCACCCACTCTAAAAACGATGTCGAGATTCAATGAGTTTACGAACCCTCGGTGGCTGTACAGCCAAGAACTAAAGTGAGAGCACCGGTAAGCTACCCGTTGCGCAGAAAACGGCCGAAACGTCGAGTACCCGGTGGACCTGTCACGAAGGATGTGTGGACGAGTTGTCTTGTCAGTGCGTTTTGCACACTAGCTAAAGCTCTGTAACCATTGGGTATGAGTGCATTTGTGAGCCTTCCATGTCCATGAGCTTAAGGCAGTGGGCGACTTCAGTGAAAGGCGCGCAACGTAGTGGAAAACTCGTCCGCGATATCGTGTACGAGTCTTCTGGGGCGATTTTCTTGGTCAGGAATGACTTTTGAGCCGAGAAATTTAAACCGCAACCGTTTTTTGAGCTCATCTTTCAGAATCCGTTCAGAACCAGAAAGCATTTTGAGAGTGGGTACTGCCTTTAAGTCCCATTTAACTTCCGATATCATGTTGTGATATTTTGCTCATTTCGGCCAAATTACTAGCATCCCAGAGGTTAACCTTTCGTTAATACTCTTAGCAACAGCTAGGTTGACCTCGTCGTCAAGTGCTTAAGTATGACTTTAACAAGTCTAAAAATAATCCTTTCCTTCATGAGCTGCTTTCAAAAGTTTTTCAGAGCGAATTCCTAGAATAGATTATTCGTGCCATAAATCAAGGGCTGCATCGCTGTTTACTCGACACTGTTGCACTTATGATATCACTACTGGAACCACTGCAGTCATGCCGGAAAGGAAAAACAGGAATAGCGTGGGAAGCGGCGGAGGTTATTCTAGCATAAAACTAGAGAACTTTAATGTTTTTAAAGTTATCTTATTAAAGCGAACAGAGCGGGCAAACTATAAGCTTGTGGTAAATGAAACTGTTCAATAAAATATGCAAGAGAACCTGTGTCCTTGCTCCAGACGCTTCATTAACAAGACTTCGAGATAATGATGTAGAAGTAGGAAACACCGAGAAGAACGACGAAACAACACCAACAATGCCGAGAGCCAGCATCTCCTGAAGCATAAGCGGAGGTCATCGTGACAAATAAAGTACGAAAACTGGTAGCCTCACCTGGTCGTTGTTGATCTGGTACTTGTGCTTTCTGGCAAAGAGCTTCCCCATCGAAAGCGTGACAACATAAGCTACGATAGCGATGCTAGCCCCATGATTTATTAAGTCTGGAACCAGCTCAAAGCGTGGTAGTTTAGGGGCAGGAAGTCTAAAGATTTTCTTGTAAATTTCATGAAGAAAGCGGAATACAGTACCGCTCACACTTATTGCACAAATAACGCGTTTAGTTGGATAAAACCAACGGAAAGCGTCGCACCTACGTAACTTCGCCAGAAAAGGTGATTTTACAATTTTGAAACCAGATTGGAATAGAAGGCGTCGCGATGAATTCAAAGCTTACCATACTGCCAGACTTGGATGACTTTGAAACCTAATGTGGGCAGAAGGGATATGCCAGTTTGATGTCAACGTGCAATTTCCTGCCGAAGGCGATTTGAACGGGTGGTGGGCAAAATTATGAATTTAAATTTTGCTATGTAACTTTTGACGTACTACGTAAATATAGTAGTGAGCAATGCCATTTGAATAATCACATTCTGTTTTATAAATATGCTTTTAAAATTTAAAAAGGACCATTTTCAAAGGAGTTATAGGCATACGACGGTTTGCAACGTTTTTTTTTTTTCGCACAAACGCGTTACTTTTGCAATAATTGAGAGCGGTATGGTACTTTATCAATGCCTACCCTACTGGAACGTGGCTGACGATCTTCACTTTATACTTTTCGTTCAGATGTAGAACGCTGGACAATACTGTAGTGATTATCAGCTGAAATTGACAAAGAGAGTTTTAAACTGTAAGAACACCAAGAAACAAAGAAACTTTATGGTTATGAGAACTCATCCCGCTGTAACCTAAGATAGTTTTGATTGTGTTGCTCTCTAGTAGCACCCTTGATGAATTATTGATGTCATATATGATTAGTTATCTATCTCATCTTAGAAGTTAAATTTGAATGGGACTACAAATAGGTATAAATTTGATAATTTTAAAGAAAGGGAGAGCATTGGCAGCTTCATCTATAGAGACGCAACATTTTATTATTGCTTTTTGCATCAGAAGTTTAAGAAAAAATTTCTTTGCTGCAGAATTCACCAAAAGGAAAGAAGAATGGCCTTCTCTCTCTACTTTGATATAAAAAGACGTCTAAAATGCTCTGCTTTTTGACTTCATTAAAATGGAAAGAGGTTGAAAAGGTCAGCTCAAAGCGTAAACCTAATAAAAATTTTAAAAAATGGGCATTATTTGTTCGACCAACTTTGGTCGTTCAGTAATCATCATGTTCCTTCTTCTTGGTCGTTTTAGAAAGTTTCCTCCAAAAATTCACTTCTACGAAAAGATGCCTCGAAGCAGTGGTCTGCATCTACTTACTTGGATGTTAACTGGACAGAGATGGGAAAGTACAGTTGTTAATAGATGGAATGGAGAGGCGAAAGAGCGAGTTCTTTTTACAAAATTATTCCAAACCTTAACACAGCGAAACGCACTGCTATAAGTTCAGAAGGCAACGGTATCCTCCACCTCCTGAAAGTTGGCTCAACAAGCTTCTTGAATATTAACAGAAATACAATTGTACAAACGGATAAGAGTAACGTAACCAAATTCGTACGTGGAACAGCAACAAAAATGTCCTTTATCTTCTGAAATGTTCATATATTAAATAGTTCGAATAAAATAAAGGTTGAATAATAGTGCTTGCACTGTGGTACTCACCGTTATTATGTGAAGGAAATTATCAGTATCAGGGTGGTCCAGCTTCACACCAAGGATACCGGGGACTTGTGCTATAAGAGCATGGAGAGCTGCTGCAAACGTCAATCCAGACACGACAGAATCAGAGAGGTAAGCGGATAGAAATGATAGATGGAGAGCCCACATTATAATCTTAAAAGATGTTTCGTAGATTTCAAGCCAATAAAATCCTCGTCTCTCTATTTAGCCATAGTTTCTACATTTGAGTAACTGAAACATTCGCGAAAAAAAGAAAAGCATGTAAAAACGAACTTGCACCATACCAGTCACGAAGGCCAAAACTATAACAACATCAGGAGGAGACAAACCCGTCATTCCTGGAACGATTCTCAGTCATCTGAGGCAAACGTAATCTAACAGGGGCTTCGACATACTATGGATTAAAGTGTTCATTAATAACTTAGATTTCTTATCGAAACGAACTGCTTATTTAGAGAAATTATAGACTATTTCAGGTGCTCTCTACTTGAAACCTCGGCATAATGATTTAATACTGCTCATACTTCTGTGCCTGCTGCAGTGTATTCCTTATTCGTATAAAGCGGCACTTCTCGAACCGTCACTCGAAAACACGCGTGTAAGCGGTGGACTAAGGTTTGTTGTCTGACTTAGTTATAGAGAGTTCGTGCTTATGAAACCTGGGAGAAATCGAGAACAGGCCGAGGGAGATGAGGTACTTGGTGGGATAGCTGCGCAGGTTTAACCATCGCACCGCTTTAGGCCTCTGAAAACGACGGAAGGTCGAAACGTCAGGAAGAAAGAATAAAGTCCACCAGTAACAACCTCGCAGGTACAGAAGTATAAGCAGCAAGTATAAGCATAGACTATTTGTTGTTATGAAAATCTTCTTTCGGATTTTCTCTTTAATTTATCAATGGTTTGTACCATATTTTGCTTATGTGAACTTTGCTTATACAAAATTCGCACGCGTAAGTTCACCCAACCTGTTTTCCCCCAGCTCTGGTGTGAATCATGCATACGGCCCCTAGAGGGGTGCGAGACATAATGTCGTGAGCGGGTTGGTGCCGCCGTCATTGACTAGCCACTCCCAGTGTAAGCGGACCCAACCAATGACGGCGGCACCGGCCCTCGCCTGCTCAAGACATTATGTCTCGCACTCTGGAATACTCGTCCGCGAAATCGCGATCCTTTCTGTCAGGAAAGAGTTTTAAGCCGAGGTTTTTGAACCATCACCCATTTTGGGCCCTCTTTCATAACTCCATCGAAAGAACTCCGAGGACGTTCTAAGCATGGGCTAGCCGTTTTAGCGTTTAACGTATCGTCTGGGAATTATTTTCACTTCTATTTTACTTCTCATGTAATCTTTGAACTTTTTCAGCGAAAAAATGGACTGTTTTGTAACTGGTGTTTCACCTATCACTAGAATAACCTGCATCCTTTTCGTCTTTCCCAAAACCCCGGAATATTTGAAATGAACTTCCACTAACTAAATTTACCTTTGTATTCAGTAGCATGTGTACCATTTGCATAGTCAGGTAAGATCGACTGCCTGGTTTGTCCAACCATCAAACAGGTAATGGAGAAAACACCTTAATGAACGCCTTTCCTCAGTTTGCAACTGAGTCTAATATTCAAAGACGGCGTCACGCTATACCTATTGAGATGTGGCGTGAGGTTCCGAAAAGAAAATATAACAATGGTGGGAAGAACGAGGCATACAACCCGTAAACTGGAGAAAGGCTGGCCAGAACCGAATAAGCCATGCCTAAATAGGGAGAATTAGATGAGACTTATGTATCTCTTCCCCTCCCTCCCCAAAAAGTCCCCGAATTTTTATGAAACTAAATGAAATGAAATAATGATTAAAAACAGTTGATAAATTGGAACAGAAGTCGCTAATTTAAATTTCAACCTATTTCTGAGTTCCTCTTTCAAAACCTCTCGAGAACTCAGGAAGGGTTCTGAGCGTGAGTGTTACCTTAAAAAACTGAAAGCTCGGCTTCACAGTCACTCGAATACTTCAAAATTCAAGGGGTACCTTACAAAAATGGAGAGCTAACGTCCTGTACCATGAGTAGGTAGACATTTCGAGGTGACCAGAGGCAAATTTGGAGAGTTTACCAGATTTATTATGTCTTCATGATTAGGAAAATGAGCAGTGTTGCAACAAAGCTGCAAATTTTTGGCTATTTTTTAATCGAAAAATGCAAGCTTAGCTGTGAGCAAATTGCAGGAAGCGATAAATACTTTTAACTTCTTAAAATTTCTTCATGTATATGACGAAACTAGTAATATTTCAGCGAATTTGCATCGCCATCGTCACCGTCCCTGCCTTACAACTTGAACACAGCGCTCAGTCTCATTTTGTTTTGGGAATATCGCAATGGTAAGATCCCGTGCGTTCTTGTTAATCCCGACGTGGAACTAATCGCAGTCCACTACAACATATAAACCCTTTAATGAATCTGTTTTTAAGCAATTACTGCGCAAATCTTTCCTACAAAGTTTACTGCATAGATATATTTAGAAGTCGTCGGCAAACACTAATTAGTTTCTTAGAGAAGTTGCGGTTCTCCCACTGAAGGACTAGGTTCGCAACAAAGATAGTATCAGTGCAAAAGAAAATGATGCCTCGACCATCTTTTCAAGCACTAAATGTTTTTCCTGTCTGCGAATTTGAATGTGCAAGCTCCTCTCTAAACTGCCACGTTCTTAGCTCATTGGTGCAACAGAAAATACAAGAAATATCGCATTTTTAAATGCGCAATTAATTAGATAGACTCTTATTGGCAAAATATAGCCTGTTCGTAGGATCCCCGACGGGCGGAGCCTAGCTGTCGAATGCAGACGGCGCGCACTGTCGACGACTGGCTGGTAATAAAGGGCCGAACTCAAAATACTGTTCAAAGACTCTTCTGAGGTCATGTTGTTCTTGATCTATCATAGAAAAAGCTCCTCTGGACAATATGCTTGTATTCTAATCTCATGTACTAGGTAGATGAAGTAAGACAGTATAAGACAGTCTATTGTTTACACCCAACAATTAGGGCGCTGTCCCCTCGGAAGTGCTACAAAACTCCTTCAGGTACCAAATAGCGTATGTCGAAGAAGTTTTTTCTCAGTTTTTTCTCACTGCTTTCTCTCAACATTCTCCTATTTACATTCCAAATCTAGTAGAATGGTAAACAAAAAAGGAAACATCAGGAGGGACCGGAAATATTCGAACGTAGACGGACAGCATAAAATTTCGCACATCCATGCATGACCAGTCTCTTCGTCCCAGAAATATTAAGCAGCGCAATTAAGGAGGAGAAACATCTATAGTTCTATAACTCTGCAAAATGTCTAGTTGCCCATCGCATACCTTGAGGCACATTGTATATGGCCATAGTAATGCCTGCAGCTGTATCAGGCACGATATACTCACGGCGATACTTTTGAATCCATTGTGTTACAGGAATTCGACTGTAGAGCACTGATTTTAGTCCTAAAGCTGCTCCATTAGCTTTCTAGTTATGATGTCATTGTACTATACTATAAATAGGTAACTTCTGGTGTACAAAGCGTGTGTCTCATTCGGCGAGAAGCTTTTTTGGCGTACGCGACGACGCCGCGCGAGTGCGGCATTACAAAGCCGTTGATGCTATCAAATTCCTTCTGAAAACAGTCTGTAGATTGGACTCTAGAAATTATATATCAACGATACAAACCTGGTTCATTCTTGATCAGACGATTTCATAGAAAAAAAAACTTGCAGAAGAGGTCACACTTTTGGAAAGGAACTGCGCTAAAAACCTCCAACAGTGATTGTGAAAGGCGCTGAAATGCCTGAAAATAAAATTAATAGGAGTGCTGCTTTCTGACAAAACTGCGACTGCGAACATTTCGGACTCCAACTTTGCAAAAATCTTAGATAATGAATGCATTTCGTGAAGGACTTTACTCTCAACTAAAGCAGTAATTCTCTTCTTTGTTTCCTTATTATCTCAGACGTATGTAAGTATTCCAAAATGAATTAGTACATCTGTATTAGTTCGCACTCCGCACATTTGCAGAAGGAGAGAACTGCCATAAGAAAAGCATTTTGACTCTATTTTCCTATCGTATAATAGCATTTCAAGATTTCTTCATTTAAAGGGTTTTATGGTTTTTAACATCGTTCAAGGTAATACTGTTTGAGCAATTTTTCTCAAAAACAAATAATCGTACAGTTATTAGGACGCTATTTTTAAAATATGTCGAATACACATTTATAGCTATACCACTGATGATGTTCCATCAGCTACACAAACAAGAACAAGAGGTTTACGTATTTGTGCAGTTATTGTCATTATTTATTCGTTAATTAGAAATAATTACTAATTGCAGAATAGTTAAAGTAATAATATATCGACTTAGAAAATGACTGCATGTTCAATAAGAGTGAGACTCAATAATAGTGTCAGTAAAATAAGCGTTAATAATTTGTCCGTGATAGAGCAACTGCTATCCGTGCAGAAGATTTGGGCAGGCAAACACAAAAATTGTAATGAGATGCAAGGAATATAATGTGGTTCTTAAAATAGGACTTATAATAACTCAGAGTAGGTACTGCATTTCGAGTGAAATTTTGCTAGAAGGTAAACTTGACTTTGCAAACCGTACCACTGACAATATAATTCCACATCAGGGTTATAGCAACGACGGCGGAAGTCCGAAAACGGGTATATTGGTCAGCCATGCTCAACCGTCGTGTCGGTTTAAATTTGCGCCACGCAAGCTACCTTTGAAAAAATTAGATTAAGTCTCATTGCCGTAGCCTCTCTGAAGAATCAAGGTTCGATTGGAACTACACTTGATCTTTCTATTACAATGAAGCCTACTTTTCGAAAAATCGTCGAATGCTCAGAACCCAAGAAAAAACATATGTGTACAGCTTTCTGTGGTGTCATATAAGTTCTTAGAATTCCATCATACCTTTAGCTGGCAAATCTTGCTAAGAGGTACATAAAAAGTAACTAAAGTAACCGAAATTTACTTGTTAAAAAATTTCGGCTCCAAGGATTTTCTGGATCCTAAAACCCTGTTCGGTGTTCCTTCTGTATTTTTGCTGTCTCGTAACAAAACTAAAAACCAAGTGAATTTGGAGCCTTTCAGTTGCTCTTTAAAATCGCTACAACAAAGTGAATTCTAAAGATGTTATCTTGTAGAGTAGGGCTAAAGAGTTATCAGAAGGTAAACGCAATAGAAAAAGCCCGTGTCTGGACGTCGTCCTGGTGACGATTTCGTTTACTTTTACAAGAAAGGAGAACTTAAATGTGTGGAAAGAATGCGAATCCATACTATTTTTATGTAGGAAATTTCAAGTATAGCGGAGGGAACATGTCTAGGTTGGCACGAAATCTAGCAGGATTTTTTTCTGCGAAAAGTCTTATACCGTTCGGATCGAAGATATAGTGAAAACGCTGGGTGTAACGAAAAATTTAATAATTTTGGAATAAAATCTTCTTAAAATCCATAAGCTTTAATATTTCTGCGTACAGCAGACTCTATGCTATGCGGCTGTTCCTTAGCTTGCAATTTATGCTAGCCCGATCAGAAAATCTTAACGAAGGACAGATTTTGGGACACAGTCAAACAATTTATGATTTACTCTAAAAACTGACCGTTCTAGTATATCTATTCCTTCCCGCCTCTTTTCTAAACGCGTAAAAACCCTAGTCTCCCTCCTACTACTCTCCTTGCTGATGAGCCTCGAGGCGTTATTTTAGTTTCACAGAGGACTGTTTGGAAGTACAGGCGAAACATTCAAAAAGTTATAATCATTGCTGGTAAATTTAAAAACTAACATACTCATATGAGAGAGGAAGGTTGTTAGTACATATGGTAACTATGTCGTTGGTTGGATATAGCTAAGAAGGAATCTTATATAATAGAGCGCTTATGCGTGCGTGTGCGTGTCCGTTTGCCCATGTTGGAGATAGGTATTGATTGGTCGGAAGATGTCCGCGATAGTCATCTTGGGTCGACTAGCTTCAAACATTCTATACATCAGTCGATAGCTTATTTAACGCCGATCAAAGTAAATCGATCGACTGATCGATGACTGATCGATAATCAGTCAACAAATAGATAATTTGTCTTTTTCACTGTGATGCTAAAATATCTACATGTACCGGTGGATAAACGGAAGATGAGCGCGAAAATTAATCAATGAACCAACATCGATCGATAACCAGTCAATAAGTTGATAAATTATCGATTGTTAGTAGTTGCAGAAGTACGCACATGGATCGATAGATGATGGAAAATTGAACACTGAGTCCGATAGAGTAGCAAGTGGTAAATTACTAGCTACAGAACAGGGCAAAAACATATAAAGTTTTCGAAAGCAGAGCTGACAGAGAAGCCAAGAAGGCCGACGACAATACCAGGAGCTCAGGACCAATGTACAGGTGGTCGGGCCAGTATGATGGACATCGAAGCGATGTGCAGAACGTCGGGACCGATGTGCTGTAGGTCGAGCCAAATGAGAAGGTCGGAACCCATGTGCAGGAGGTCAGTACTGAAGTGCAGAACGTTGGGACCGATATGGAGGAAGGGACCGATGTATGGAGGTGGGGTCTGATGTGCGGAAGGTAAGTAGCGATGTTTACAAAAAAAGTTTACAAAAACAGATACTCCCTTGTGGATTGGCCCGTCTTAAGCAGCACGCAATCCGATCGCATAACTGAAGGTGAAATCATGACCCGAAAATGATGTGGAGAACTACTACTGTAGACTAATAGCAGTAACATTCTAAGAGGATGTTTTAAGTGACCAGACGAGCGCCGCGGAATGACTTCTCGCTTAACAACCTCTTTCATTGACGTAGGCGGAGCAAGAAGAAATAGGAGAGATCCGGAAGCAAATTATTTTTAGCGTAAATTCAGCAAGCAATGGTATTTATGTCGAACTTTGCTGAATGTGCTATCTTGCTCTGATCGCGATGAAGAATCAACACCGTATTTACAATGTTTTTAGCAGCTAGCTTAGTCATGCATTTTTGAATTACTGTCTAGTTCATGTGGAGATTGCAGGTGAGCACACTTACGGAAAGAAATACGTAAATAGTCCTGCGCAAGCTTGCAAAGAATGTGGGCTGATTTTCGGATTGAAAAGCACCGTATGTCTTCCCAGAAGGAGATTAGACCGTATTTATTTGATTTCAAAGACACTCAAGGTTGGTTCCGTTCATACAGAAACTGCAATTCAGTGATCGAATTAAGATTTTAGATAGAAGAAGCACAAAATTTCTGTACACAAACTATAGTGGCGGATACGCTCGTTGCTGACTGAGACTCTAAACTTTAGTATGAATACCTGTTTCTGCAGGAATTCCACAAGATGTTCTGCGCAGAGTGGAAACTTCATTTTCTTCACAGATTCTCTACTTTTTGAGCTTGCCGCCTGATTTCATCGTCATTGTAAAGTGGATGATTGGAAACTTTACAAATACATAAAATGAGGCCATACATGTTCTGCCTTTATGGAACTGCGTTGTGTAAACTCAATATTTTAGAGGTTTTGCGGTAAACTCAGCTGTCGCCGTATGAGGGGTACTATCAAGTAACCAAAAAAGTTCGTGCGGTTTTCGTTCCACTCGTTCCACTCAACTTCCAACGTTTTCCAAGTTGATGCGCATGTAAACGAATAGTTTCATC
>KN549412.1:57288-67663 GCA_000797555.1 Oesophagostomum dentatum | reverse complement strand
TTCCTCAGCTAAAAAGTTCTGCGACCGCCACTATGTAGATCCGCCCTGCTCATAGTCCTTCGAAATATGACGACAAGGAGACGATCTACTATCTACTTTATTCAGGTGCATTTACGTAAAACTAGTGCGCCAAGTGCACAAATCAACTGTGACGTGGGCTTTGATGGGAGGATTAATGCACTAGGGGCAGGTATTCCTTTGTGCAGTTCCATCTGATTGAAGGGGACATCACCATGTCTGCGCCAGGGGCAGCTACTTTTGGGAAAAATGCAACAGGACTTAATAGCTAAGTATTGAAAGGACAGGGGTGCAAAGTAAAAAGCATGAGACGCGGAGAAATTTGGTAGGTCTAATAAATGTACATATTCATTCCAATACTGCATGAATTACTATCGCCATTCTTAACATTGAAACTTTAAAAAAACGCCGAAAACGATTGTTCTAGGTTGTTCAGAAAGTTTGCCGCCACTCGGTTTGACATTTCACTAAATTTTTGAAAAGTGATATGGAACCTTGTATTGATAAAGTGTATATAGGCAGACCTATCGCCTACATATACCATATGCGTAACTATTATGGCAGAGAAAATCGTTCTTCATTGCAAGCAAGTTCGACTGCTTCTGCTGGTAAAGATCTGCGGAACGTGATGACAACATTTTCATCCTAAGCTTCGTCATCGTCGGCGCTGGAGGGAAAAAAATAGTTTTTCTGCGGGTGCGCGCGCGACCCCACCAAAGAAGCTGAACGAAATTTTTGAAAAAAAGTCGCACAGAGGAGTATCGTCCGATCCACCGTATTCTCAAGACGTTGGTCCGTCAAGCAGTTGTTTCGTTCGTTGTTGAGGAATTATATAGGTAGAAAAATTACGCAAATAGAAGGCACGAAAATTGGACTGTTGCCCCACTTTCGGTCGTAAAATGCTTGCTTCCGAAGAAATCTAGTGAAAGAGATAACCGATAGAAGATTTGAGGCAGTGTCCACCAGCAATGAATATCTGGAGCCAGGATCTTCATCGATTCTAAAGTTATTTAGTTTGAAAGCAAAATCGCAAATTACGACAAGACTTTCAACTCAACCTAATATATAGCACTTGCAACTAACCAGGAAACCTCTTGAACTTGTGGGAAGGATTTCGAGCGGTAAAAACATCTTGCAGATGTATGTCCGGCACGAAAGCCACCAAAGTGTGGAGGCACCAATCTTTGCTTAGCCGAACGAAGAAAAATTCGCTGAATTTTCTTCAACATAAAGGACAATATTGTTTTTTAAAGATACAGAGAATAATCATGTAAAACACGCTAGGATTAGCTATTAATAACTGCGGTAAAACTGCCACTGTTTGATTGTCAGTCAGGTGCAAGCCCTATGCCAAAATATTTGCTCATATATAGCAAGTTTCGCCGTAAGCGTACTAGAAAAACATGAAAATTGCCAAAAAATCATCCCGGTTTCGCAGCACTTTTTTCATACTGCAAAATATTGCAAATATGCAAAATATTCTCTAACCCAAGAGACAGTAGCTGGAGGCAATTTACGTTTTTGTAGAGCTAATCATCCTCTAGAAAATGTCCCCTTTGTGCTAATTCTGGCCTACTCTTTCTGCAGAAAAAGGCGCCCAAAGTGAATTCCTTTTGTCCTCAAAAATTTGCAGATTACCGCTTTTATCTCTTTAGGTATTGTAGCTTCAGCGGCGTTTAACCACTCTTTTGTCGGCAAAGATTTAAACTTTCGAAGATATCCGAGCGGTCTCGTAAGGTTTGCTGTAAGTTATAAGCGATCATGAAAGCATATTCAAAAAGTCTCAAGATTTTTACATAAGCCTAATATAAAGATAATTTAGAAAATGACAATCATTTACACTCAACTCTCAGTTCCCATCTAAATAAGCGGTGGCTGTTTTCTATTGTCAAGAAATCTGGAAAACTTATCAGCCTTATCGCTGAATCCTAAAAAGATTGCAGGAGCCCCTACCGTTCCTTCCACTTGGGGATCCGAGTATGCTAAGCATGCGAGTTCTTCTCTACCTGAATCCAGAGCCTCTGAAAGGGTGGTGTTCAAAAGAATTGAACTGAAAAGAATCGAACTAACTGCTACATGCGAGAGCGGTGCATTTGGAAGGAAGGCTGCAAACTGTTTTAATTTTTAGCCTTAAACAGCTTAAGCTCAGTGACATACAGCTAAGATTATGGTTCTTTGGAACCCTGCAGGCTTAGCTGCATCACCTAATACGGCTAATATAGCTCAAAAACTTGTAAGATTTAAATTATAAGGAATCGTTACACAAATTTGGTTACAGAACTGTATTACAGAATATCGTGACTAACTTCAGCTCTGTTTACTTTTTATTGACAATTTCAAGTCTTTCAATTAGAAGCAAATTTTATTTACCCGGAAGAATTGCAAAGGACAAAGAGACAATAAACCGAGATTTTCTATAATTTTAAGGCTTATTGACTTTGTACGCAGTCGCAGCTATGAACTCAGGTAAAAGTAGCAGCTTGAAGGCAAGAAATAACTTTAATCATTACTAATAACTGGCTTCTTACCATAAATATTTTTAACCTTCTAAACAAGTAAAACTTGGAAGAGAAGAAAATCATGCAATGTAGCTTTTCCATACTTTCAATTCTTTCAAAAACTGCGAAAACTCCTATCATGAATTTACCGTTCTTTTACCTTACCGAGGAAACACCACATAGATATTTACTTAGCATTTATTACAAGATACAAAATTACTAAATACAAGACGAAAATACTAAAGTTGATTACCACAAATAATTGCACTAATAAATTTCAAATATATTATATGTTCAAAACTAAATATTGATTACCAAAGCAATAAATGTAAGTAAATTTACATTTCCCTCATTACCTAACCTGTTACCATTATAATTATCATTCAAATTCATACGGGCAGACGCTAGAGTGATGTTCTAACATATCGCCTCTTCTACCGGCCTCCTTACAGTAGTGGCACGGTGCCTTGTTGGGGCACTCTTTTACTGTATGGTTGGCCCTGCCTAAACAGCGCCCACATTTACTTTTTTTCCCGCAGCTTTTGCTTCCTTTCCGTGATGGTCCGATAGTTGGTACAGTCGGTTCCCCAGTGGCGTGAGTAGCAAAAAATGGAGTCGATCCGTCTACTCGGATCAGGTGACAGACTCCTCCGCCTTTCCGCTTGCCTTTCCTGTGGTCTTTCCTGGCGATCCCATCGCTCGAGAATTCCCGTTACCCTTTCTAAAACATCCTGAAAGATAAGCTTTAACGGGCGGAAAATTTTCTCGTTGTATTCCACTGTTATTTTAAACCTTTTTGGTCTCTGGATATTGGGGTCTGGGGCAGATCGTTCTCGATTCTTAAAGAAATACCTTTTTTTCTCTCTTATTACACTGAAAGACTAGTTGTCTGCTTTAAGAATGTCGAAGACTAACCGAATGGTATATTCCGCGTGTTTCAAGACGTTCCACTCGTGCAAGAATTTCCGTTACTTTCCGATTCAGTGGCGCCCATTGGCAGTCGTCGATTCTGACCCGCTGCGGTCCTTCAATTGGTGATGCTCGAGGTTGTTCTCGTTGCTGTCGTCGCTGCTGGTTACCGTCGTTGCCGTTGTTGTGATCGCCATTTCCACCGTTACCGGGCTCCTCTGGAGGGAGCGACTCCTCGCTATCTGAGTTCACTTTCCCTGAAAGAGGTCGTACTGCCGTGTAGATCTCAATTAATTATACACGGAGGCACTAATGCGAAAATATGTATAGCATAGAGCAGAGAGCATTATGAGTTCTCAAAATGCTTTTGAGATGCATGTGACAATACGAAGAAAACTCCTCCGTGCGAAGCGAAGAGTACGAGTGGTATATATAAGCACTCGTATGGGTGGAAATGTTTTGATCATGGAGAGAAGCTGCGAACTTTTCCTCTTATCTGATCTTGGGAAAGTTGTGAGAACGACGAAGCTAAGAACCACCGCCTGTCAAAGCTGTAATAACCAGAATACTGTAGACGATGTACTTTTTACATAAATCAATGAAGTGATATATATATATATATCTGGAAATTCCATGTCGAACAGATTTTCCTACGTTGTCGAATTATCCCATTTCCGTAGATACTTGAGGAACAGTGTCATTCCATTAACATAATTTAAGGTTGCTTTTAACGAGAAAACAGTAAATTTCGTTCCACAGAGCGCTACACATCTCTCATTTACTTATGCCTTATCAAAGTAGAGTTTCACCTCGTTTCTTTTTCCGGCTGGTGAACAAGAGACAGTAAATTGCCTTGTAGAGCAAGTTACTTCTGCTGTTGTTTTTGGAATAACTGAGTAATAAGTAATCTTACTATAGCTCCTTGTCTGCAGTTATAGCAACCTGCAAATGTTGCCTGGAAAAAGGTACATTTAAATTCGATAACTTTCTGGCTTATTTTCGATATTTGTCTTTCAAATTTAATTGCCATTTCAGCTGAGATTGCTTCTGCTCTTAATGTAGGGATGTTACTAAGTCCTTCTTGCCTTGGAACCCTTTTCGGAATTGGTAGTGGAAGGATGTTTCTTAACTTCATCCACTTTTTTACACTGTTGTTCGTGCAGTAACAGTTTACGAAATCCTCAGCTGCATTACATTTACAAGCGTCTTTAACAATGCATGAAGAACTCTCCTTTTCCGTTTTACTGAGCTTTTGTTACACGCGAAGTTGAACGCTGTTTTGTCATGTAGACAGGCTGTAGAGATCCCATCTGTGATGAATCGCTTTGTGAGCAATGTGACCGGACCAAACGTTAGTGAAATTATTTCCAACGTTGATTTTCCCAGATATTTCCTGCTTCGTGGTTGCAATTCAGCTTCATATGCTAACTTTCGGACATTTCTTTCCAGTTCTGCGTAATTTATTTTTACTGTTTCGTATTATGATAGACATTGAAATACTTCAAAAATCTGCTCGTCTAGGGGAACGTGGTATATCCTGTAGAATAAGCAACCTGAAGAGGAAAAACCGCAGGAACAACCTAGTCCTCCACATAATTCTGAGCCATACGTGATTCCCGTAAATATTTGCCGTTTGAAGTTCCTTTACGAGTGTATCAGGCGTTATTTTACACATTTTGCCCCGGTGCAGGTCCCCATATGTGGGCATCTTTTCTATGCTGCACTTTTACTTCGGTATTGCGTGTGAAGTATAGCGTTCCGCGCTGACCACGAAGAACTGCTTCATCGAAAGTGATTTTCAACAAATGCTGCGTCTGGTTCCCAATCTCCATCTCTAAACATAACTCCGATTGCATAGAATTTAGTTTTGCTATCAATGATGTTTGTACCGTGCAACTATCGCCGCTACATTGTAATGTAAAGGATAGAATTACCATAGTATGTTGGCACGCTTGTCCTATTGTTACGGAGATGACTACCGTAGACACACGTACGAGCGTAGACGCATTGCATTTCCTGCTTCTTTGCCTGTGCAATTCCACTAAAGCGGTGTCATCCGCGTATGCTTCATTATTTCGGACCTGTGCCCGAAATAGAGCCAGGAGACTATAAAAACAGCACATCTTCCTCAAAATTGTTCTCATACCTCATACTACTTTCCCTAGAATAGAGACTGAGACCAAAATTGATATGATAGCCACGTACAAAACAATTGCTGCTACTCCTTTAGCAATTTTTGGCCAACAATCAAGATTGGAAACCATTTCCGCACAAAGGTTGCATGAAATTTGCTCACAAAATGGGCTTGCAGGGCAAATCCAGTGCAGGGATTCCGTTTTGTTTCCTTTTTGCCATTTTACAGCGACATGGTAAGGATGTGATATGGTTTCTGCAGGAAACTCTACTGTGACGTTCTCTCTCTGTTGATTTATTTCAAAACAATAATCGTTACCTGGAAATTGAAATAAAGGTGGTTATAATAAAGTATTCGGCTCAAAGATGGAGCGACTATTCGCGAACAATGGAGGCAAAGGAGAAGAACGTGGCTCAGTTGGAAAATCACCAAAGAATTTGAAGCACGTTCGAATGTTTTGAGAACATCTCTGCTTGTCAGGTGACATAACCATCCTGGGAACTCTAAACTAACCAAGGGTCAAAGTTGAAATGCCGCGGTCATGTTGTAAAAACTGATAGCAGATTTTCTCAAACGATAAAGAAAAGGAGACATATGTACGGAATAATGTTTATTGAGAAAATACACAAACGAAACATTGTAAAAGAAAACATTGTATTTTGTGGAATGTTAAAATTCAGATTATAAGCATGTATAAGCTAAAGCAGCATTCGACTCTTCGCATTCAGGCCACTGGGAACACGGAAAGGCAGGATGACGACGACATTTACCTTGAAAACGGCAAAGCAGAAACTAACAAGGCAACTTAATGTACTTGCATCATTGATGGAAGAAGCACAACAGTACACTGAGCCTTGGCAATTTCCAACAAACCACAAAAAGCTTCAACAATTTCTAGTAACAAAAGCCAACGAAGTAAAAGACTTAGCGGAAAAGCTAGAAAATCAGAGTGAATCAATCTGGGACTATTATGCAGAATGCAGCGCAGCAATCGAGGAAAAAAGGAGGAAATGGAAACGAAAGAAATGGGTCTACAACTGGAAAAAGAATTAGGTATGTACTAGGGGAAAAAAGAGGTGAACCTTTTCTGCAGTCATCTCAAAATCAGTGCCGACAACTGGAAAAGAGGAGCGTAGAGTTGCAATGTCAGGAGGCTTCAATAAAACAAGAATTAGAATCAAAGACCAATCCTGTTGGGACGGTGCAAGGCGACCGCCAACAACGCACTGGAGCACAGGGAAGTACTCTGCAAATAAATAAGCTAACACTAAGCCGAAAATCAGCAGGAAATGAACTTAAGGTTCCGGAATTCAGCGGAAGGGCAGCAGAGTTTGACACTTTCTGGGAAATGTTCGAGGAGCTGTTACAAAAGCAACCCTATTCGAACACAGAAAAATTCTCGATACTCATAAGCTGTTGCAAAGGAGACGCGGCAAGGGCGACAAAAATGATTCCTAGGACAGGCGACTCCTACGAAGGGGCTATTGAACAACTGAGAAATCAATACGAGGACCCCTAAAGAGTAACCATGGCTATGATAAGGCAACTCAAATAAATCCATGCGGCAATCGAAAGAAGACCTGAGATCCTTACGTAATAATCTTAACGACTTACAAGCTGTAAATGCAACGTTAAGAAAGCGAGGGGAAATCGTTGACACAACCCAAATGATTAGCATGGTCCTGGAAACCTTAACAAACGTGTGCAAGAAGAAGTGGTAAGAAGGGAATTCGACTCCGGAAAGGTATGGGACATGAAAGAGCTACTGGATAACCTTACCGTAGTCATAAAAAGACGGGAATATCTGGAAAGTAGGAAAGAGGAAACAGATGAAGTCGCCACTTTCTTCACTAGAACGTTAACTGCAAAAGCATGTACGGGTTGCGGAAGAGGTCATTGGTTTAAAGACTGCCCGAAGTATGCGACCATCGAGCAGAAAAGAAATCGTCTTAAAACCCTGACGGCATGCTGGAAATGTTTCAGCCTAAGGCATGGATCAAATGTGTGCAAAAAGCCAGACTCCTCGCAGTGTAGAGGAAAGCACAAGTTATTCTGTGCTATGGAAAGAAGGACAAAGATACGAATACTTATCAGAGCTGGAGCACACGAGGTAATAACCCTATAGTTCGCAGTATGGTCACAACGCAAAACGCAGATCACCTGGCAGAAACAACTACCACAATCAAAGAAACAGCCCAAGATTTCGCACCGACTCACGTAACATAGGAAGTCCTAGAACCCGTAGCAGCTCAAGTGATAATAGAAGTTGCAGTAACTCTCCTGTAAGGCAGCAACATATGGACGAAAACGGAAAAGGAATACAAGCGAGACATTTAAGGTTCTCTGGCTCCCCTATCCCTTCAGCAAGAAACCGTAATGTCCATGTAAATCTTTGCACGGACTCGCCACTGTTCGATAACCTGGAGGAAAGGCAGATAGAAAGTCAAAGACAAACTAGACTAACGATTGTTCCAGTAACAATCAAATCCTTGCAAGTGAAAAAAAAGAAAAGATAAACGCAATTACAGATTCTGCATCGGTGGTTCTGCACCATGTTTGAACTGCGTCACTGTCCAGTGGATTTTGATGGTTCTTCACAGACAAATATATTTATATTTTTATTACATCTAATCAATTTACATTACAACATTACTACCAAGCTAACTTCGAGATTCTACAACAAAGCAATACAACAATATTCCTACACTAATTCCCTTTCCGTTACCTTACCTTTACCTATTTCCCCTTTTACTACCTTTCCTCCTGCGATATATCAAGTTCCTTCTCAGGCGTTCCCCACATATCATAAAATTGCACGGCTTTTATACGATTCAAGCCCGCTGAAGCGGCGGAACTACAGCATTCGATATGACTCATAAAATGGTCGTGAACAAAGTTCATGACACCTATCATGCAGCTTCCTCGTCATCAAAAATTGTCGCACCAAAAAACTGCTTCAAAAGGAGCTCCAGAAGCTTCTGTAGAAATACTTTTCAAAAAGTAGAAAAAGGAAAAAAACGGAAAGGCGAGAAGCGATTTATGTACGACCCAGCTGAGCGGCGAGATTTTTGGAATAGCTAGATGTAAAAAGAGTACCGAAAATTCTTTTTCATAAGGTGCAGAATCCTCAACTTAATGTATGTGAATAGTATTGCACTAATACACTGGTAGTGAAGACGTGGTTCGTAGAAAACTACCACAGGAACAATGGAATTATAACGTAGCTGTTAGATCGAACGCCGGATTAGCCCAGCCCGCTGTGCGGTCACGGATAAGTCGCACCTTACTCGATAGTACTTCTGCTGAATACCGTAATAAGTATATAATACTGGCGCCAACTGTTCCAAGAAATTTCAACATGCATTCCTTTGTTAAATTGGACCGCTCTTATGCCCGCAGTTATTTCTTTCCTTGTCTAGGTCTTTAATCACAACAATACAGCTGGGGGACCAAATTTTAAACCACAAATTTTATACATTCTTGCGCCTAATATTTACGGCAATACATCACTGTCTAAATTATGTTCAAAACTTTCATTCAAGTACATTCTTCACATTCGATGAAAAACAAAAGAGAATGGTTAACGATTTGCTATGCAGTCGTCCAGAAAAGTTCTTTGGTTAGCAGCAGATTTGATTTTCCTAAGCTTATAGTCGTTCAGATAGGTTTTCTCCGAGAATTTGTCTACCTTCTGGTGCACAAATCTCTTGTTGTTGTACGAAAATGGTTTGGCTTTTGTCTAATAATGTCGACTGCACTTCTGCAAAAAAATTTTTACGCTCAGCTCTAAACATAATAGCACAAACAAGCACAAACAGCACTAACAACACAAATTATAACTTGATTCAGAAAGTAAAGAATTTTTAAGCATAAATTTAAGCTTCTATTTCTTGCAGCAGCTTTGTATAAAAGCTTTAAAGTTGCCCCGGGCTCGTTAGTAAGGTAAAGAAAGCATAAAGAGTGGGTATATAGTGCCTATTCTAATGCAGAAGCAAGTTAATTGAAAGATGCTGCAAGTTTTTTTATTACGCTGCTTAAGAAATATATCATAGTGTGAATTAAACGCTATTTGGCAGTTACTTTTTTATCAATTATCCACTAGGCCATTTCAAGTTAATATTTCGTCCAATCAAATCTGACCCAAAACCAGGGCGACGTACGAGAGAGAAATTTAGTTTTTCTTTCACAAATTATGCACACTTGTCTAGTTACAGAACTCGTAACCGGATCAGAATCCAGATATCGGTAACTTTCATCGGACGGTCAGTTGATCATCATCACACTTTCAATAGATGCCAATCACTTGGCCGACCCTCAGCCGACGCACACATTATGAACTCTTCCGCTCGATATCGGTGCTGTCCGGTTAGCCATGAATTAACCCTCACGCGTCGCCTGCGGTAGAACCTGCATGACGGATCAGCAGTTCGATCTTACTGATCGCGAGCACTGCTATGGACATCAATCCACGGATGTTTCAAAGCTTAGGCCCAGTATTTCGACTCCCCTTTTCAGTATTTCCTTTCTGTAATTTGGCTTCGTTCTCCATCATTCTTTAACTTTGTACCTGGGTTTTCTAATATGGATTCTGCTATAAACTTTTTAGAAGAATTTCCAGAAACATTCCACCAACCCTAGAGCTACTTTTCTTTGTAACGTTCCATAGTAATTTATTCTTTTTTACGATTTAATACTCCCCTGCAACTAATTTGTTTCTTTTATCGGCAAGTTCTCAAAATTGAATTTTCCCTGTTGAATGTTTTTGCGAAATTCTCTAATACTGACGCTTAAAAGAAGAGCAAGAAATGCACGCACC
>KN549412.1:39620-50779 GCA_000797555.1 Oesophagostomum dentatum | reverse complement strand
CAGGGATTGATCAGCTCAAAACGAAGAAAATGTATCAGGCAAATGAACTACGACCAACGAAGCAGTTGGTTTTATTCCAGTGTATAGAACTCTCCCCCTCCCTCTTGATTAGCGGTTATAGAACCGTAAACTACGATAGCCAAACCCACACTGAATGGAGACGAAAACTACCGTTCGAGAATGAACCTTACACATGAGCTGGAGTTTAGCTTTACTGATAGATATCCCAAACCTAGCTGCTTCTTCAAGGATTTCAGACTGAACGAAAAAAATCACCAAAATCCAAATAATTATATTTTTTCAAGATTTTACGGCTCATCGACAGATTATCTTTTGATGGTGAACTTTACGGTTCTCTTAGCAGACCAGAAATGTGGGTTATACATCACCTAATTTTTTTGTTTGAATAATCCGCTCCAACCAACGCGGTGGCTCCGGATGTGGATGACCCACAAAATAAATCTGAAACATCTCTCAAATAGCAAACTTGTGCGACTGAGAAGATCAGTGCGATCCTGCGGTTTGAACCGGTCAAGTCTGGTTTTGCGACTTAGTTCTCCGTTTTCGTGGGAAGGGTCTGTTATGTCCTATCGGCCGATGTAGTCGAGCTCATTCTTTCAGCGGCCATGATCAGCATGGTCTGAAATGTGCTGTTCCACCGCAGTATTTCTATATCTATCTCTCGCAGTCGTTTTCATATTGCGAAAGTAATTACTATTATTCAGATATTGCACGCTGCTGTGTGTTTGAACGCTATTAGCTATTAGCATAACTAGTATGTGAGTGTAAGCAGTCTTCTGGTCTTTCCCATATAAATTCTAGGAAGCAAGTAACATGCAGTTCTTCTCTTGATGACAAAAAATTTACGCTTGGATACGTATTGCACACAGCACTAAACTATTCTGCGCATAACGATGTAAAAGCGCTGCTCAGCAACGAAATTCCTTTTGTAAGTTCTAAAGGTTTTTGCTTTCGTAAAAATACATCAATACAAAAAACGTGCTCTTGTCTAATAGTACTTTTTGAAGAATTAGACCATTACTGGAATATGGTACTACAATATTCAATACCAGTAGAAAAGCATCGTCAGAAAATTGGAGAAGGTTCAAAATAATTTTACTACATTATGATGTACGCCCGGAGGGCGTACATCAGAGCACATGGATTTGTCTACGATTCCATTCCTAACAGTTTAGTTCGTAACAAACTTTTCAATTTGAGATCGCTCCAATTCCGTAGAAAATTGAATGATTTAGTGATGTTCCATAAAATTCTTAAGGGTACTGTAAATATTGATAGAAATAAACTATTCCAAGTAAATCGTTCAGTAACCAGAGGTGGCGAAAGCAAACCAACGTTTCGTACCGCTAAGACCTCAGTCAGGCAACAATTCTTTGTCAATCGTGCAGGCGCAGTATACCAAGGCATTTACAAAAAACGAGAGGTTCCAGAAAAGGGCGGGCAATTTAAAAACTTGCAAAAAACTGCTTTGTCGTTCCAGATGAATTTTAGGCGGATCCCACATCCCTATTCGCTTTAAGTTGTTTTCTCCGAATTGTCGTTTTTTTTTAAGATCGCATTTTTGCATTGGCTATATTGATGCCATATCCTTGTTTCTTTTATTGTATAAGTTTGTTGTAAGTCGTATACATGGTTCATCCATGTTCTAAATAAATAAATAAATAAATAAATAAATAAATAAATAAACTCCATAAAATAGCCGTTCCAAAGTTTGGACTGCTTCACAGCTTTTTGCTGCTGCAAAAGTCCGCAGCTTATCTTGCAAAAGAAGTATTGCAGATTTCTTGAATGTTGCTAAGCGTCTTCCAGTAGTTGCTGGTTTTAAAGCAAAAAAATTCGAAGTGTTTAAAGTATAAATCTGTAGAGAATGCGCTTTAACGCGGCTACCATCCCTATAGTCAGCAGACTAAGCTAACCACCACCTCTGTATACTCATCTATGGCCATCGATGTCTTTAGTCGTCCCAATAGAAAAGGCGCAAATCATTGTCGCGCTGGAACAAAAAGATGGGAATAAGGAAATATCTGAATTTCTGAAGGATGTGAGGACATTTGCTTTGAACTCACGCTCCTGTAACAACTAACACTTGTTTTATAGTTTATTCTATCCGCACAGCGGCCAACACTGCAAAATGTTGTAGAGGACCCACTATACCGACCAGAAAAGCTAAATATTCCAGATTACTATAGAAGTTAAATTTTGCCAGTGCTGTCGTGTCTATTTAATTTTACGAAAGAATTTCGATAACCATATAACTGCAATCTTTTGCTTGTCACCTCTAGTAAAATCTAAGATTCCTAAGGCTTTCTCAGTAAAGCCTAGACTGATAAGTATAATCTCTGGATCTTTTAAGTGATGCTGAACAACTCATTTTAGGGATGCAGACGAAAAGGGACCGCTCTCATTTTCACTTATATACAGTAGCGACCGGAAAGTATTTGAACATCCCCCTTTAAGATTATTTTTTTATTTTCCATTTCAGACGTAAGCGAACATGATGAATTTTATGTATATCTAGGATGACTAAACGACATGTTTTGTGAGCAACATAGACTCACCGAAGATGTCTGTGAGAAAAGTTTTGTCCAAAGTCGAATTTGCCCTTTTTTAAAAAAGTTCTTTCTCATTACTGAACGAAGTGCCAGAGCTGCTTTATACTTAGTTCACTGCTTGGACCTCTAAAGAATCTAACATAAAATTTGCGCTTGCCGGTTACTCTCTGCAGATGAAATCTGCATCAAAATGTGCAGAGATTAAGCGTCCTTCTCATGTGTTCGTACTTTTTCCTTTATGATTCTTGATAAAGCTATTCATATTTCATTTGAAATCTGCAAAACTGCCTTCTTTTTCGAGTGAGAAAATAAAGAATTTTTAAGAAAACCGACTAAGCTAATCTCAAATTAATTTCCATACTGGAACAGATTGTTTTGGGGTATGCTATATGCTATAAGATGCAGAAAAGCGTTTGGTATATAATACGTGGTTTTACTCTTTTTAATATTGACATACATATAAGAATGCTACTAGCAAATTTCGAAAAGTGACAAAAATTGAATCGGATTAGGTATAACTCGCCTAAATGGCTCATCGAAGCTGCTCATTCCAGGGTTAACTCGCGCTATCCTGCTGCTAAAACACCCACAACTTTCGCTTCGTTGGCAGTTCCTATGAAAAAGTATGAGGAATAATGTGAACATGCAGAAATTGGGTTTCACATGCTTTTGAGCGCTGCTGTATGTGCTTCCTTCCTGCTTAATTTTACTGAGTGCTTCTTTTCGGGAAAGTTCACTACCATAGCAACATCTGAAAATATCTGCTATAGTAAATGATTTATACTCTATTTTCCGTACCTTTGTGATGCTACCTGTTTCTGACAACTCATTCCGTGTACCTCATACCCAGCAGGGAAAAGAATTACTCATAAGCTTCCCCGGGTCTCATCCAATTTCTGCTGAATCATAGTTGTCTTAGTAAATCATTCCATTCTTAAGTAAGTGTGGTATTCTATCAGCTCCTATTTCTGATGTTCGATAGGTCTCTGCACTTTTTTACTTCAACTTCATACTTGAACAAGTCTCCCTAATTTTGCGTGGTGTTGCAGAAGTGGATGGATGGCAGTGCAGTACAAGCGTTATATTTTCCTGATTTTATTTCAGGGAGGTAAGTGGGAGTGGAATTTAAATTTCCATTTTATTAGTGTGTGAGAACTGCAAGATCTGGAGTCCTCTCTAACATGATATTTAACAAAACGAATTGTTCAGTACTAAATATTTCTCCTCCGCCACCTCCTCAAAAACTGAAATCTCGATACTACGAATTAGACGCGGAGAAGCTCAAGGATCTTTGGCATAACGCTATGATCCGCGGACTTATCAAGGTACTTAGTCTCCTACAGTAAGCCTTTACCTACTGGTGAAAAAAAACTGTTCAGGCTCGCGCCAAAGAACTTCTTTCGAATCTCCCCCACATAGAACAAGTGGTTTATCAGCAGTGCGAAAAAGATGCCAAAACTACAGTAGCCCTAGCGAAATGTGCCATACGAGTGTTCGACGCTCGCGACAACGCCAGGGAAGAAGAAAAGAAGCAAAGAAGGCCTGTGATGGCACTGACCGTCACAGCATTTCGAAAGCCGGACGTCAGTTTGTCGCCTCTCCTCGGCTTCAACCCACAACTTAAGAAAAACCAGTTCTACTCAAAGTATTCCGGAAAATTCGCGAATCCTATAAGGAGACAGCTTCGAAAAAATGTTATTAAAATACCTTCAACTGATGAGGTAGCCAATATTAGGAGAGGAGGTTTGATGATGGAGAATGCTGAACAAATACCGATGCGACCGAGACGGAGAAGGAAGAGGAGGTCTTTAGAAGGTTTGGCGTAGAACTGAAAGTCCTTTTCAGGGACGATAATTTCTTTATTTTAGATGAAATTAGCGATGGATATTCTGCAAATTTTCAAGGAGTTGTTGCGAAATATCTTCGGAAGGCTTTTGGTAAATTTTGTCGAAGCTTTTCACTTTTAAATTCCAGTGTTCCGAGCTCTGTTGTTTACTGATTACGCAGACAAATCAACATACGCTGTGCATTATTAGTCAGAATACCATGACTATTTTCCGTTTGGCTAAGCAATATTAAATTTTCTTTCTTCGGTCAAAAAGTGTATGAGGTAAGCGACACTTAGAGTAACTATGTATTTGGAGAATGGCACTTAGCCGTTTAAGAATATCTCTAAATTTTCTTGAAACCTTTGACCAAAATGGTAGGTTAGAACAACTCCAAATGATATTATATATTATTACACCCTCTCTCAGCCTCCATAACTCCAAGATCTTCTGCCTTTCTGAAACATCTGTTGCAGGGGAATCTCGCGGTCCGTCGCATCTCAAAAATTTGCGAATAATCCGGGATCACTTTGAAAGGGTGGAAAAGATCAACAGCTATTTTAAATACATGAACGAAAACAACAGAAGGTAAACGGTTTTCTCTCAACAATTTTCATGAATTATCATTATCGGTGAAACGCCATTTTCATGTTTAGGTTGTTTGAACGAGTCGCTCTTCCTATAGATAGCCGTACTCCTGAAATCACCAACAATGCCGTGCCTGCTCTTGAGCAGGTGTTAGACATGGTCAACACGTTTGCGGTAAGTGGAACTGCTAATGTTTATTGCGACTAGTTGCGTGGTTTCAGTTCTAAATCATCTTTAGCAGCTTTAAACGGTAAATAACTGTTCACCACAAATTTTGGGCGTATCTACTGCTGTATTCACAAGATAAGTGCTGAATCAGAGCTTGAACAGTATGTATAGCGTATACTCTAGTTGAAAAGTCGGTGCATGCATGCAGCTACGGACTCAGGAGCATACCTCAGTAACAGAACATGTTTATGGAGACTTGCACGCACAGGAAGTATCTCCCTACGCATTTCCTATAGCTTGCAAAGTCTGGATGCTGAAGGACGGTTTTGGGCTGAGCTGGAACCCCTTTCTGCAGCTGCACACTTCGCGCAAAATGCACCGACCTGTCAACCTCACTATAGGTATATCGCCTAAGTATGTATAGCGCCTACGGGAGCGCGTATTCGTCAAAACGCGCTCTTTACTCTGGGCGGACGTCTGCGTCTCATCGCGACCCGTTCTCTTCGGCAGTTTCAAAACTCGCGCGCGTATGCGCGGCGGCAAAAGTGTTCATATATTTCTTGCGGCTGCCACATGGTAAAAACCTCCCTCTATCTCTCTCTCTCATCAAGCGCGTGTTCCTATTAACTGTATAGTAACCCCGCCTCTACGCAGGACTTGAGAAAACAGCGCTTACAAGTGTTAGACTTTTCTGATCCAAGTACTCTTGAATATACGGCAGCAAGGAATTATCTCTAAGGAACTTCATTAGCTCTATTCCCAATTTTACTCTTATTCCCAGCAAATCAAAAAGGACCCTATGTTTGCTTGAATTCTCATTGCTGTTGAATGGTGCAGTCGAGCATACTGTAAGTGATAAATGGGACTTAGTGACTAAAAGCTAACTAACTTTCTTTTTTTTAGTGTTGTATAGCTTTCCAGGCCTCACAGTCTGCATCCGACAAACTGTCTGTGTTGTCGCCTCGGGTGTTCTCCCTATTTCCTGAGTCATCAAGATCATCTAAGCGTTTGCTGTCACCGACGTTTTTTAGTTTCCAAAAAGATGGATTCCTTTCCCTGCCGGAATTGTTCGACGTACGCGACTTTAAATTTTCCGACTTTTCTTTTCTTTTTAACTTATCACTTTGAGTCTAGATTATCACCACAAACCAAAAATACCAACAGCTCATGGTAGACATCGTAATGGACATTAGTGGAGCTGGTGCCGTCCTAGAGGTCAGTGGGAAAAATATCGATAAGGGCCCATTGTTATCATTATTACTTTTCATTTTCTAGAAGCTCGTTGCTGATATGGGACCAGAGATAGACGAGCTGAAGAATGTGAAGCTTCCACTGATTGAGAAACTCTCTAAAAAAGACCAGGATTGGGAAATGTTAGTGTTCACGTGAAGCTAGTTTTTGAGAGAAGTTACGTCCAGTTTAGGGTGCACGAATCTTTTGACGAGGAGCAGACGAGTCACTTTAACGGCAAGGGCTATGCCTTCCTCACTAAAGACCAGTTAGATCTGATTTACAGTAAAGAAGGTTCGAAATATTCATAAATCATATAGGCAAAACCTGTACTTCTTAAATGTAGAACAAGCACTGTACGGGATGAACACCACGAAGTTGGGAATGATGTCCGAGGCGGAGAAAATGGAACGGTTAGAAAATGATATTAGAGCTATGGCAGCATTGGAACGTCCCAAGTGGCCCATGTGGGATGCAGGTACATCTTGTTATTCATTCCTGGTTTTTCACCTTCCTGTTTCAGATCAAGATTCTACGGAGATTTTATAAATGCTATGTCCTCTTGACATTTAGGAAGGCATTCTGTTGTCAAACGCCAAACCGAAGGAACTGGGACGAATACGGAGCACACTGCTGGAGTAGAAGGTTCTCATGGTGAAGAGGAGGAGCGTATAAATGGAGTCGTGTACGAAACACTACGTCCCTACGCATTTACCACATTACTGGGAAGAGGTGGAGCCGTCGAAGCGGTTACCCTGTCCCCTCACGCTTTTGTATCGGAAATTGCATCTCCGGAGGCGTTGGTTGTGAGCTGGACACTTTTTAAACGATGACGAAATTCCATTTTTATTGCTGAGTGGAATTTCGATACGTCTCCCTTTCAGCTCCAAACGCTTTCTCCAAGAGCGTTCGTTGCATCTATACTCTCACCAAACGCGCTGATTGCGAGGATCCTTTCGCCAACGGCACTCAGAGGCGAGGTCCTCTCACCCAGGGCTCTGCACACTTGGATTCTCAGTCCTGAAGCACTGGTTAGTTTGTCTAAACGGTCAGTTCTAACCAAACGTTCAGATCCACGGTTTTCTCTGGTCTATGAGGTCTGGTAAACGTAAGCTGCATAATAAGAAATTCATACTCTATGGTGGTGAACCATCGTCATCGTTATCATGGAGCAACATACTGGAGCCTTCATTATTTTGAAGCTCTAATGATGCACTTTTTTCTCTTAAAGGGAGCACCCGTGCTAAAAAAAAAAGGCTCTGATATTTCTGTAGACGGCGAACAGTGGCTGTTTGAATAGTAAAAACCATTGTGATACTTCCTGAAAGTTACTACTTCTCCAGAAAACCCGAAAAACCCCGTTGGATCACTTGGATAAGGGACAGGAGAATGCGGGACGAGTTAACTTATCAAGCCCGATCGCAACGGGACCTCGGGGCTTAGTTGTTCAGAAGCCTTTAAATTCAGTGGCAACGCCGACGCCAAATATGCTTCAGCTTACGATTGGACATGAAACCAAAACTGAGCGCATAGGAAAATATGACAGATCAGAGGAGAATGTCGTTAGAAAGGCGGAAGCGATTTGAACTTGCGGATAACTCATCCAAACACTTCGCATATGCATTATGGAAGCAGTAATAGTAGGACTCTTCGCAGCCTCTGCGGAATTTGAAGCATTTTCTCACATTCAGTGAGCTCGAAAACAACTTTCAACTAAGAAACAGAAGCTAGATTCTTAGCGTAAGCGTTGCTTTTAAATCATGGCATCGCTGAGTAATGAAGTGTTGATGAATTAAAGAAAAATGATGAGTTGACCAATTCCAAAAAGGAGCTACTATTATGAAATGTCTTTCCGCTACCATTTTTTTTTCTGATACAACTGTACTAATAATAGTGTTTAGGTTGCTGAAGTGTTGTCTCCACGTTTCATGGACCCTCGTGTGCTCTCACCTGAAGCACTGGTCATCGACGTTTTGAGCCCTGGTACGTGATGTGATCACATTAAAATATCAGATTAATGGATTAATTAATGCATCCTTAGTGTGTTTGCATGCGATTGTCTAAAATAATGGCTGATCGAAGTCGTTATCATGGCTATGTATGTACTTAACAGACTTTACAAATACTACAAATACAGTGTGGTCCACATGAAGTGTGACACAAAAAAACTACCCAAAACTTTGCACCAATCGATTCAAATAAGACATATTTACTTTTGCTCAAAAGACAGAAGATTCTTCATAAGATTTCATGTATCATATTCAAAATAACTGCCTATAGCTTTGATACAAGTATCCAGCCTTTTCCAGGAATTTTTAAGGAGGAAGGCGATCATTTCCTGCGGGGTTTCGTCTCATGTCCCCTATTCAGTGACTTGCGTTTAAAAGAGCAGGCTTTTTGCTCTAAGATCGACCATATAACAAAATTCAAAGAATTGACACTGGATCGGTTTTACGGCCAAACATCCTTCGCCCGGAAATCCGGAAGCTTTTCCCACTCCAATCCAGTGTCTTCCTTGCGCCGTGGGCTGGTGCCCAATCTTGTTGAAAGGTCCGGTCAATGTTCTTATCATTTTCTTTGGCCCGAGCCATAAAAAATGTTCGAAAATGGATTTTCTGTAGCCCGTCACACTTCATGTGGACCACCCTGTACTTTAGATTTGTGCTAGCAACAGATAGCAACATTTACAAGTACTTTAGACAAATGCTAACTCCACAACGTATGACTTAAAATTAAGTATGTTGTAAATTGATTTCTAATCGTCCTAGAATCTTTGACATCGCAATATTAGTATAACATTCCTGAAACAAAATTGGCGGAATTTATGAATTGCATATGAAGGCGTAGAAAAATGCACATAGAGCTGAAATAAAAACAATTTGTTAAGACCCAAATAACGTATTTTAGGATTTCTTTCTCCACATGTTCTGTCATCAGAATCCATAGGGCTCATAATACTAAGCCCAAATATCTTATCACCCCGTATAGCTAGTGAAGAAAGACTTCTTGTGGAGGTAATGCTTTTGCTGGTCCCATCCACCTGATTCTCAGTCTATGTGTTCAGGTCCTATCACCTCACATACTTGGCGGACCTCACACTCATGAGGAGGCCAGCCATGAAGTCGTCGAAGTCGGCGCTCATAGTCCTACTCGAGAAAGTACGGAGCTCGAGCATGAGGAACACGAGGCGATACATCGAGGTCATAGTCGTGAGGAGGCAGAAGAGGAGCGGTCTGGCGAACAACGAGAAGAAGGGAGATTTGGACGTATTTGAGGAGCCATGACCTTTCTAGCGTGGAGTTGCAAAGGCCTTCAGAAATTGACCACTAGCCCAAACTTGACAGAACAAGAAATTTAGAAAACTTCGTACCGAGTAAAGTCGAGACGGGTTCAGGGTGCTAAAACTATTCTTGGCATGTATTCAAACGCTTTCAGATGACACTTCCTTCTACAACTGTCTTTCTAAATGGAAAGATCTCTAGTATGTGTTAATTTTCTTTAGTTAACTGTAATCCTACCCTATGTTAGAATTTTTCTTCGAATTTATCGCATGCGAATGCATCTCATGGTTCCCAAAGGACATTTTTTAAAACTATGGACTATTTAAAGACTTAGTTTTTTATTGTTGTGCGCACTAGGCAGAGGTGAATCCGTACAGAAAAATTTACATAAGGCCTCATCTTCCATTAAACGTTTCCCTCATTAATGAGTTTTCCGCAGAAACTTGGTTCATTATTCAAGAGCAGTGTATTGGAAATTTTTCAATATTTTCCCCTGATCTTCCTTCTTTCTAAATTTCGCACAATTGTCGCTTCTGCAGCGTGAAATACCCGGTAGACGTATCTTAGCACATCTTATACTGCTATTACTGTTGAAAAATAACCGCATAACGACACACTCCTTTAGAACAGCTTCGTTGTTACTGCTTGGTAGAAAAGGGCCGCAATTTCTCGTCGTTTTGCTCGATCGAGAATCGTGAGGCGGAAATGTTGCGTGTGCTTTCGCAATTTCGATTTTTTCTAATTGCTTTGGAAAGAAGGTTGAGCCCAGCACTTTGATGCCTTTCCATTCAGGAAATTTCCTCGTTGCGCACCTGTCTTTTTTTAGAATCACGGCAGCTTTTGCGGAATTTTCAAGGGAAAACTGTATAGAGGCTAGGATCTCCAAATAATCCGCGCGATGTGCGGAAAACCTGACTTCACACGGGAAGATTCCCCCTTTTCTCTCAATTCAGCGAAATGTCAAGGGGTTTTTTAAAACATAGTTTCCTCTATTGAGTACTCGCAATATCGAAGCTTTCTTTGTGCCTCAATTTAGCCTTACCAACTCATGATCTATGACACTTTGTTACATGTATACATCTTTTAGCGCTCCATTTTATCCATGACATTTTACTTGTTCGGTATAAAATGATCCTTCTAGAAATTGCGTTTAACCTAATCGATTGTAGCTACTCTTTTGTACATGAAAACCAGTGATGATGCAGCAAAAAATGCTGAATTGTACATGTATTTTTAGTCCATGACAATTTTTTGTGCAATTAATTCCTTTGTCACTCATTCATTAGCCTTTAATAAATATTTGTTTTCATAATACTTATCAGTGTACGACAACAAAACCCTTCACATATACGTAGGTCATTAATATGAACACAAATACAGTAGCAAAAAATGTTAACGTAAAAGAAAAGTTTATAGGATCTTCTACATCAGAGCCTTTTGTTCCTAGAACGCTCGCTGCTACAGGACTTGGCAAATCTGAAAAATAAAAAAAA
>KN549411.1:38364-53684 GCA_000797555.1 Oesophagostomum dentatum | reverse complement strand
CATTTAAACGGGTAAATGGCGGAACCCACGCCCAGGGTGGAAAGTCTCGCACCCGCAATTAGACATCTCTGGCCAGGGAGTCCGTGACAGGGATGTGCGTTATAACGGCTAAACCGCTAATTCGTTAATCCTTGGCTCGTTAACACCTCATGAAATGGGTCCCATGGAGTGGTATTGCTGAATTTAGAATCGGAGCAATGAGCCGAAGGACCTGCATACGTGACTTTACGTAATATCCGTTCCACGTCTTGTTAACGAATTAACGAATCAGTGAATCAACGGCCTAACTGTCATAACGTACAGGCCTGGTCCATAGCGTCATACTATCAAGGGTGAAGCTTGCGACATTCGGATGAGAAATCTTGTCGAAGCTGCACCACGCATGTAGCAAGTTGACGCAACTTGGACGAATTTGCTTGTCCAGATTCCACAAGCCCCACCCAGACACTTCACGCTGCGGGTTGCGCAGCATAATGTTGTGAGCAGACAAGGACCGTGCCGTCGTCACTGGAAAGGCCCGCCCACATTCGGAGTGGGTACCGTGAGGTCGGGTGCTAATGACGTTTCTACTTGCGTGTGCGAAGGAGCGCTGCGGCTGGTGCTGGCATTTTGCCAGCATTATCAGAGATACGGTTGGAGTGATCTGCCGCGGCGTAGTGATGACATCATTGCCGCGGCACGGCAGTCATTGGAATCCGACCCGACAGTAATCAGTGACGATGTCTCCGGCCGTGCCTGCTCGCGACATCATATCTCGCACCCGACGTTCCAACAAAGTTATCCAGCGCTCCGCAGCAGTGATGCCTGGTTCTGTGCTTCACGCTTTTTTGAAGGCACAGTAGCAGTAAGCTCAGATAGATCTTCGCAACTCCAAAAGACATTTTCTCTAATCAGGTGCAAATACAGAAATGCATGCGACACACAACGTAGTTGTGATATCACAAATGCGAATGAAATCAAGGTATGCGTCGCATGTACTCGTCTTGCAACTGTACCTAACTAAAGGAAACGATAGGCCGTCTTTCTTCTTTACTTGTACAGTTCGCTACTAGAACCGCAGAAGAACGTCCTCAAACTAGTCGACACACCTGCACTAACGGTTGTACATATGTAATCGTGCCTTGTTGTAACTGTGCACTATTACAGGTGACCAGCTGGTGAATTTCTGCGCATAACCTCGAAGCTTCATCGACCTCGCTTGACTTCTTCATCTACCTCAAACAGGAGGTGATGCTGTATTAAACGAAATTTATTCGTACAGCAAGCGGAAAACTCTAAACGGACTTCTCCTTGCACGACATTGGAACAAACAACATTTACATAATCTTTACCCGATAAATGGAATGCTGTACAAAAATGTTCACATGAATCAGCGGTCACACCTGCTGAAAAGGGTACAGCATATAAAATCATTACTACCTACGGTTTGATGAAGATCATACATGGCAAAGTGTTACACAGTCAACGACAGTATGCAACTAGGCAATTTTAATCATGAACGATTATATCACAGGTAAAGGTCAATTTCGGAAAAGTAGTAAAAACAATAACATCACGATATCTAGTGCAAATGTGTTAGAGTATAAAAAAGATAACTTGCTTTAAAATGCTTTAAAAAAGCTCACTATTTTGAGTAGGGATATGCACAATTCGAATCAAAATGTACCGGCGCAAAACTGGGAAAGGAATTCCTATGATTCTGAATAAAAATAGGAAATTTACCCACAAACAAAAAGGTATCACAGTATTACTGCAGAAGAACGATCGAAGACACTGGAACAAACCCAAAAGTTCAGAAACTGTGTTCGTTGAAGCTCCTGCAAAAAAAAGCATTCTGCACTCTAAATTTAGACGCAGCATACACGGAAACTTCCGGTTTTGAGACTCTGGTATGTAATGAAAGAAACAACGTCTTGAGTACGGTTGTCATAGTGCAAATGCTCAATACTGTCCTCGAACGCTGAAAAGCAACCTTCTATGCGGAAAACACAAAAAATGCACCCTAAAAGTTCTCTTTTATAGCTGTAGTGAAGAGGCCTTAGTCTTTCATTCCATTCCGAAAGTGAGACACTCAAAGCTACCCTGAGGGTTTGTTTAAATGTAAGTTCTAGGTGCAAGAACAGAAGGCCCAGGACAGGAGCCAAACCAAGCTGGTTATCCCCAAATATAATGTGCATCGAAAGATCAGGGCTTTCTCAGTACAGCTATAATCTTAGTATGTTCTAAATTTGTCTTAGAAAGCTGTAAAAAGAGCGCCATTAGGCCGAATTTGTGTATTTTTACCGCATAAACGGCTGTTTTCAGCGTTCGAAGGCAATACCGCGCATTCGCATTGCGATAGCCGTACTCAAGGCGCTGTCTTCCTTCACTCCATACCGAATTCTCAGAATCGAAAATTTCCGCATGTGCTGCTTTTAAGGCTTGATGGGGTGGAATTCCAAATGATCTATTTCAACACTGACACAAGACGTTTTATTTTAGAATGTAGCGCAAAGCAGATGGGCGCAGCTATCCCTTACACTGTACCTCTCTTCTTGTGAAGAGCTGTTGGTTTTTATGTGAACATCAGCTACTATTTCCTATAATTAGCTGTAGCTGCAAAAAAAACGTACAACTGCGATGCTGCACGTTGATTTCGCTGGCAATTGTGACATCACAACCATGCTGTGGCTTGCGCGTGTGCGTTTTGTACGGCTATATATGATTAGAGGAGACGATGCCAAGAAACCCTCGCTTACATGTGATTCAAAGATAGCCCCATAAATGATGCGTCGTTCTCGATGTGTTTGTATTAAAGTTGTTTAGAGGTTCAACTGGTTCCACGAGACCACGATACAGACTAGGAGCAGATGTCGATCGCGTCAATTTAGGAAGAGAAATTCCACGCAGCTTGTCGAGTACCTACAATATAGTTGCTGAAAACTAAACAGCAAACGCAAATTCAGGAACAACCTCATTGAACTCCGGTCTCTCATCTCTGTTAAACTTTATGCAGCGTTCGTAAAGGGCCATAAGCGGTTTCGGAGTGTCTGAGCGAATCTTGGTAACATCCGGTTTTAAATAACCTCGGCCAACCTAGAAGATATTCATTTGTGACAAAAATATTCTCAGCAGAAAAGCAATGCTAACTGATTACAAATCCCTGGATTTTTAGAGTAATTTTTACACCTTATTCGTTGATACTGCTAGGCAAAAACTGGCAGTCAACGATTAAAATCGACTAAACTTCAGGGTGAATAGCAGAATACACAGCTATAACCTACCATGAATAAAATCTGATCTCTGTTGTTTATGTTAGCATAGGGGAGGCAGCCAGACAAAACTTCATACATTACCACACCAAAGGAATACACATCGGATAGTGTAGTATATGGATTGGGATCTTGCATACGAATTACTTCCGGTGCCTAAAACATAGAGATCAGTTACAAGAATTGGTGGCTCGCTATGGGACACACCATCCATAAAATACTGCCAGTTGGTTGCTGACTCTGCTGGCCACCGCTCCACCGCGTTTTGACGGTAGCTAGACCAAAGTCACCAATTTTAACGGTGCTCATGTCGTCCATAAGAAAGATGTTGTTTGTCTTCAGATCTCTGGAATCAAATAAGCTACAACTGAATAACTGCATCGGCAAACAGCAGCGAATTCGCAAATCTCGCACCACAACAGTGCATAACAAAAAACCGAACTTGAACGCGCTGACATTCTTATTTTATATCGCAAAGAGAACTAATCACCTGTGAATAATGTTCTTTGAATGCAAATAGTTCATCCCCAATGAAATCTGCTTGAAAATATCAAGAATAGTAATCATCTCAAATTCAACGCGAGGTTCTGAAACAGAGTACTATTTTAATGCAGAAGTCGAAAAGTGAAGAGAGATACGGAAAAATCACTGCGTAATTCTTTGACAGGTTTGGATTTATATAAAGCTGTACAAAACTTCAATCTAATGCTAGGTTTGAAACAAAATTCAAAAGCTAACGTACCAACAACATGAATATGCTTGTACAAGCTACTTCCTTCACACCACTGAGTGACTATAGCGAGTGATGGTTCGCGAACCCACCCCATGAAGAGAAGCACGTTTAAGTGGCGCGTTTTCTTTAAAACAGCCACCTGCAAGATATAACAGCTCTGTAGTTTATAAGCAAAGACTAAGCATTAACGTCTGGTCGAAAACACTGTTAAGGAAAAGTCGGTTTATAAATAAAAGGGTTTTTAATCCTAAAGCCACTAATATAATTATTTTTTTCTAAAAACCAAGAACTACTTCATTTTTGAAAGCTTGAAGCTGCTGAAGTGTGGGCTCTCCAACGTTGAGCTTCTTGACTGCAACGAGGCCAAAATACTCGCCGCGATAAACCGTTCCAAATGAACCCGATCCAACTTTACACTGCAGAGTTATCTGCTTTTCGTCTATCTAAACAACACTGAATTAGCAACAACGCAAGAAATACATCAGTAACACAGTTCACCTCCCAGTCTTCATGCGCAATTTTGTTTGCCAACGCTCGAGTACGCTGTGGTTCCAAACGTTCACCTGGTGAACGGCTTCTTCCTCGGAAAAATCCGGGCGAAAACTACAAAAAAGAAAAGATAACATGAGTGATACATACAAAACTACCTACAATAGCGCTGCAGCTGCAAACGCAAAGAATAAACCTTTTGCGGTGGAGCACTTTGAGGTGGGGTAAGCGGAAGAGCAGGAGGCAAAAGCTGCCCAGCATGGAGCTGATTTGCAGGTGGTGACGAACAAGTGCCTAAAAAGTATTGTCATTGATCATGAATCATTAAAATTTAATAAGTTTGAAGAAACTCGTTGAAAAGAAAACCAAGCTCACTTGAAGGAGAATTTGAGCCAAACGGTGATGTGTCCGTGCGAGGATGCAGTCGGTTCGTTGGTCTCCGGACGCCCATCGCACTTGCGGATGAAGCAGAACTGATTGCTGCTAGTTGACCACTCTGGAACTGCGGTCTTGGCTTGCCACCCCTCATTGTCCTTGGAGCATTTTCTGCCTCCGCTAAAGTAAGGTTTGATATGCGAACAAAGAAAAACTGAGTGTGATTCACGTACCATGATGCTGCATCTCCAGAGCATCCAAAATCCGCTGCTAAAGAAAAGCGAGAGATTACTGATATATTTATCTTGAAAGATAAAACAGGTTCAATTTTGTCCTTTCTTAGTTCACCCTCCATGAAAAACAAAAAGAATAAAGAATAGAAGAACATTTTCTGGATCATATTCATTACCATTCAACATCGCAACCCCTCCCTATCTCTCACCACCTTTCTCCTCAGTTTCCTAGGGAGGACATATTATTCTCGCAAGAGCACTGGTTCGACCACGGTTTTTTTCTCACATATTCTCTCCGCAGTTATAAGAATAAAAGCACGCCGAATATCCTCTTTGCAATTACAAGAATACAAGCACGCTTAACATAGAGGTGTGCGGTTTTAAAAACAAAGGTGTGAAGCGTCAGAAGTTCACATTTCAGGGACTTGAAAGGAAAAGTAATTAAAGATAGATATTGAAGGGAAAGCTACTGAGGGGTAGTTCTTTCTCTGAAACATCTAGCACTCTAGAACCCATCTCTCCCCCCAACGAATTGTTTCAAACCAAGCTAATTACAAGATGGTGAAATCGCAAAAACTTACATTATGTTCCAAAACAACTTCGTCGTTGATTGCATTGATATTTGGAGCAGAAGAAGATCTGCAACGATAAATACGAGGCATGTATAATTAATAGATATAATACATGCTATTTAGCTCGCATTTCCAGATGCTTGATAAAAATGAGTCGAGCTTAAGTAGTGTGAACTTCTGCGAAGTACTATCTCACAGAAAACTTGTGCAGCTTTTACCTCATTCAACTAGAAAATTTTCGAACAAAAACAGCGCAAGGTTTCTATAAGGGGAGAACAAGGCTGATGCATGTAGATGTAGTCAAATTTAAAACCCTTCAACATTATAAACAACCAGAAGCATCAAAAATATCGTTGACGGCGAGGGGTGGGGGGGGGTCGATAATCAGATGATAGCAGCGAACCCACGTTACATTTATCTGTCAAGGTTTCCGTTTCGTACTTCATTTATTTTAGGTAATTGTGCTGGGCTACTGGGTTAATAAGCGCGACTATACGCAGAGCGATAGTTCGAAATAAATGATAACACAATTCAACCCAATTATGATTACCACAAATCAAAAGTAGCGGTACTTTGCGAGTTCAAAACGATACTCGTGTAATTAAGTGGCCAACATGTGGTTTGCAAAGCTATTTCCTAACGAGTGGATTTCGTGCAGAGTAAAAAAAAACATGCTTTCTGAGAAAATGCAGACTGGCACTGCCTTAAGACTGCTGCTAATTGCAAAAGAATGCATCATGTATCTGCCATGAAGCAGAGCAATATAGGTAAACACAAGAAAAAAGGTGGAAGAGCTATGTGGCAACATGCACGAGTCAATGAAACTTAAAAGCTCGATGACATGTAAAACTCCATCCAATTCCGAGAAAAGAATACTGCACAAAAGCTACAGCAGTTCGCAAATGGACAAGTGAGTGGGCCCATTTGCTGTTGTGCTAACACTGTTTTACGCAAAGCGTATAGCAGCATCCTTAGCTTCCGAGACTGATCGCAAGGCAACCACTACGCTGAACTGGTTCGCATGCAGGTATTTACCAACTTAAATGAACGAGTATACCTAAGGAGATGTAAAACGACGGCCAAGCTTTCCGAAATAAGCCTAAATATTTTCGAAAAGAAGGAATTTTCAAACATACAATGTTCAGAGCTCAAGTTCAACTAAAAAACAGGAAACTGTAAGCTTACCTATCACGAGGATACGGAGCCAGGGGACCAGCACCTTCTTTCGCTACTGCGGGTGGTTGATGTCGTTTAACGCCACCACCTCTGCAAGTATTTCTTTATGTTTTAGGGAAAGCATTCATGCTAAAAGTGACAGCGTAGATTTTTCGCATAAAAAAGTTTCCAACTCACTGAGCAAAAAAAAAAACGGTGTTCCACAAGATATAAAAATTACAAAAAAAATCGTATTTTTTATGCTCGTGCAATACTTCTAGAGTAGGTTGTGTAAGCACAGTTGCTGACATACAACCCCCTTCATAACATGCACAATATGAAGCACAAAGAGAAAACCCTGGACTTTGTTTGTTCATCCAAACGTGCTCAAAAATAATTACAGGAGCTAGGAAGTCTGTGACTAAAATTCTCGTTGGAAATATCCGCTGTGCTCCTAGTGAATATGTATGACTGAATGCTTTCCGTACATTTTTTCTTGAAAATGTATGCTGGAAAATATTCATGACGCGCTATCTGCAGGCCAAAGCACATCTCGTCTACATCTCATAATTTACACAGTTGGTATAGTACTTCTGAGAACATTTTTTAACTGGTTCAATTCTTCGGCTTTGCCTAAGTTTTGTTCTAGCAAAGCTAGATCTTAATCAGGAAGAAAACAAAAATCATTTAAAGTGTGGGTGTCATGTCTTCTCTGCATCCGCGAAATGCGACTGCAAGGAAAAGTTTTGACTTTAAAATCGAACTGTGAATCGAAACCTATACGGTTTTATGGCAAATTTGACGGAGTAGAGAAAGAACGCACTACCGGCGTGAAGAACTCTAAATGGGCGACGCAGTGTTATCACTGCCTACTGCATTATAAATATAAAGTATCAGACACGTTATGAGCCACTCCCTTGTAACAAAAAGTGCAGCGAGCAGCGACGCATATTTCACTGTAGGGATGCCGCAGCGATAGGGGCCGAATAATTTTGATGTGCTAATTCAAGGATCATGCTTACTTAGCATGGTAACATCTGAAGCGTCGAATGAGCACACCATGTAGGTACTGGAGCTATTCAGAGATTTTGGACCCTTGGTAAACATTACTCTGGCTTTAGGTTGAACATGTTGTCTTGTTGACTAAGTGTAATTTCTGGACTCAGCACTTCAAATAACCCCTCTACACGAAGTTTAGCGAAAATAAGAATTTCGACTATCCGGCCGCTACCACTGCGGCAACCCTACAGTGAAATGTGCGTCGATGTTCGCTGCGCTCTGTGGGAAGAAGAAGTAGCTCATAACATGCGTCTTGGTCTATACTAGTAATGCAGTAGGCAGTGGTAATACGGTGTTGTCCTTTTCGTACCCTTTACGCCGCCAGGACCTTCCTTCTTTACTCTATAGCCAATTTCCTGAACGTCGCGGCTCCCCTTCCCGCCAAGTCCTCAGCAAAAACAAGGTACGAATTCTGAATCGCCATCAAGTTTGCTACAAAATCATATAGGCCTCCATTCAAAGCCCGGTTTTAAGACCAAACCCCTCCCTTGTTAGGCATAAACATTTCCTTTGTAAAAACTGTGGAAGTCTACGTGTATCCCACATAGCACATGCGGTAAAGTGTTGAAATGATTCAAAACCTCGTCTGCATCAATAAATCAAAATGCTACTGCACTGCGAGCATCGGTTCTGTAAAACTTAACTTGATGTTAACGGATGGCTGAAAAATTATGAGAAAAAAATCAAAATAGTGGATTCAGCTCAGTTAAAGAGAAAACAGTAAATTTAACCCAGTCAAAAAGTGGTTAGACAGGTACAGGATACGGATCATGCAACGTAGCGGTTTATGAAGGTAAGCGCGATTTTTGAAACTTCGTTGCAGCATGTATATATCCCTCAATGCTGAAAGATTTAAAGGTAGCACTTAAGCCCCTTGCAGAGTGCGCGAGCTCGGCGAGCTCGCCAGTGCTGTAGGGGCTGTTATACAGCCATTTGACTACCCCTACAACATTGCGAGCTCGCCGAACTCGCCAACTCTGTGTGGGGCTTTACGCTCGAAACGCCACCTTAGTTCTCGACGGATTTCGAAAGAGCAACTCCACAAATGAGTTGAGATTCAAATTCCTGGACTTAAAAGTCATTCCTGACCGAGAAAATAGCTTCAGAAGATAGTCCGCAATTTCGAAGACGAGCTTTTCATTTCGTCGCGCGGTTTCTGTTAAAAAGAAACTGTAGTTCGCCTTAGCATGGCGCTGGTGCAGGCGTTCAGTACGTATCATTCACATGACATCAATGATCGATCTCTTTTGATATGCCATGCCGTAGCTGCGATCAGGCGAACTACAACTTTGCCTTTAAAGTTGCATATAGCTTCAAGCGCGTGACGCAGAGGAGTCTTACAACCGCACTCATACCCAGCGGTTATAGCGCTTTAATTAATGTGCAAAACGAAATGAACAACTCGTCCCCGAAATGGCAGACGAGTCTTCCGGAGCGATTTTCTCAGTCAGGAATGACCTTTGAGCGGAGATTTTTGAACCTTAACCAATTTTCTGAGTTCGCCTTTCAGAATCAATTAAAAACTCAGGAACCGTTCTGAGCGTGGCTGCTGCCTTTAAGTCAGGTGCAAGTAGACTCATTAAAATACCAGCCCTTCTAACGTCTAAAAATGTTATTTGGGTGACTTTTTACGTCTGTGAAGTATTAACAGGAAGAAATTTCGTAAGAGGAAATGCAGCTGATTGAAAGAAATACAAACTCTCTACGAAAAATTCGAAAGTAACCCCGCCTCTCAAGAATTCCCCAAATTCCAATGACATTAATAGTTCTTCTGTTCTATTGTTATCTTTAAGTCGCACTCTCCAACTAAACAAGGATTATCACTCCTTGGCCTTATTCTGATTTATTCAAATACATGTCGATCGACTTTTAGAAGTTCAATTTTTTAAGCATCACGCACCTCTTCAAAGTTAGATCTCCATGACTTCCTTCAGGAGTATGCGCAGGACTAGGATTGGGTTGAAGCTGGTTTAGCACACTCTCGGCAATTTCTGCGTCTTGTCCCTCCATCCTAGAAGCCAACGACAGCAGGCGTTGAGCCAGCTGAATGAGAATTATTTCAAAATGCTTAACGCTTCCTGTTGATAACTGCTCTAAATGTAAACTATTAAAATGCCTACCGCTTCATCTCTTGGCACAGTTTGAATAAGGTCACAGTAAAGCGGCGCAAATGATGAGCACCTCTGGTGAAACTTGAACTGACAAAAATCGCATCGATATCCCTATAAAGAAGCACACCATTATAACACTTCAGTAAACGTTGTACAAGCACAAATCTCGGTAAACCTCATATCATTTCATTCTATTTACAAATCCGAAAAATAGGTACTAATGAGATAAAATTCGACTCTTCGCCTGACTAGCTCTTCACCCAAAGAAGGTACCTTTTTTCATAATATGATATTCCAGTTAACCATAAGTTATAATAATAAATAATAATTCATTGCACTGACCACAAGCCAAATTGGATTCTTGCAGACATCACAGTTCACTGGAGGAATGAAAGTTCTTCGAACGATTGTGTGTTTTATTGAGCTCACAGTGTCGAGATATTCACTATGCACCCACAGCTCGTTTTTATCCAGACGTGCAGCAATGGACTCCAAATCTTCCTAAAATGTATGCAGAATCTGAGTGAATGAAAGCGGTTTTAATGTCCCATAGAAGATTTAGCATTAAACACTACTTTTGCGTCATATATTTACATCAGACCGTGGTAAGCCATTAAAATTAAGCAGAGTAATTGTGGTACAACAGAAGTTTAAAAAGGCATGATCCTCTAAAGCAAAATACCTCTACAATACTTACAATCATAACCCGTGTTGCTGACTCACTGCGCTCACATCTCTTGATCTGTTCCTAAGTTAGTACAAGGATAGAGAATGCTCAGAAGCTCCCCGGTTTACATACAGTGAGGTGGTTGCAATTTATCAAGGTACCCACACCACCTGAGTTTTGTCTATTTCTTCAAGTGAAATACGCCTAACTGCAAAAATCCTACTATTTGAAAGCGACAATTAGTACTGGCTCCAGAGCATAAATTTGCCAGCAATTAACCATACACCAAATTGCGTAAATCCACTGCGTGAATAATTCTACTATGTTTTACTTGACAAGTCTGGTTAGATTCCTGGTACCTTTGCACGCGGTCAAAGGAAAACTTCACATAATAATAAGAGTAAGTTTTCCCTTCCGGTTATTATCTATTTATTTTGACTGAAGGAGAAATTGACCAAACTAATATAGCTATGAGATCATTTTCGCTCTATGGTATAAAGGTACGTGTTGTGCAGCATTACCTCAATGTTACTAGCAAACTTTAATTCACTTATCCAAAACTCGGGAAGAGAACTTCACTTTGGATCCCTTCTCTAACCCAATCGATTTCTGACTTATTCAAAGACTTTTTTTTCGAAACGCAAGGCCCAGGTTTCAGCTAATGAGGTCTTCTCTATCCAAAGGTGTATTAGGTACTATACGACCTCCCTGCGAATGCTTGAAAATTTTGTCGAATTTGAGGCAATTTCTTGTTAAAGGTTTTTTTTGTGAAGATAAGAATTAGATGACACTTACTCTACGTTTTATCAAACATATCACATTTACTTTGGCCACGTTTCCACTCCAAAAAAAAAGAACTCCATCAATTTTAAGCAAACGCAGCAAAAAGCTCCGACTTATGATATCATCGAAAAGTTTGCTGAAGGTCACAAATCCTAAAGAAGAAGAAATCATTGATGGGAACTTACATTAAGGTCGATCTGTTCGCTTCGAGGATCCTCAGAAACGTTCACATGACAAAGTTGAGGAGTTATGTTTCTCTTCTTCAACAGCTTCGAAATTGCATCACGAGCCGTTTGACCTGCTCTTACTTCCAATCGAGAATGTTGGTCGAACGGAAGGTGAACGTAGATCAGATTGCATGGAAGACTGGAATAATGAGATAAGTTTTCCAAGAAGAATGCAATAAGAATGACATAAGATATGTATAGTCACCGTAAGACAAATGTGGATTCATGATAGGGTGCGTAGCTTTCTATAGGCTAACACATTACATTCAATCATCGTTGTTGATGGTGTGGTTATGCAGTGTATGCAGTTTCACATCACCTCTGTGTAAACATTAACCCGTGGGTAAAGCGGTAACCACATGAAAATGTGATTTTCGGATTCAGCACCTCAAATAACTGGTCCAGACGAAATTACAGCGAAAAAGAGATTCTAGAATTTTAGTATACAAGTATTGTTAAGTAGGCCACAACTCAAGTATGCTTACATCGGTACTACCCAAGTCCATGACGCTTTGGAAGGTCAGGAAACTTTTGCTAAATTATAGCTATAGACACATCCAAACTTCCCTAATCACATCCTGGATAAAAACGAATATAGAAATACAGGAAATAGGTGAGCTATTCAGTACACAGGGACATCCTGCAGTACCTTACGTCAGAATAGATTACCCATGCGCATCACTGGCTTAAGTAGTTAATCTAGCGATAAGTATACCAGCGGCCCCGCTCGGCCGGTTTGAACAGTTTCGCCATTCACTCCGAAATGTTTGCGTTGCTTCTTCAGAGCTGCCTAGCAAGTAGAACTCAGTCTCTGTGAGGCGACAGACAAAGAAGCATAGGTTCCTGATACGGCTAGCATGGCCTATCCAGAAAATCCTAAGAGAGATACACACTTTCACTGCGTGGACTTACTGGCCCTAACTGAAAACTAGATAAGTTTAGAGGAATTTTAAGCGTGGAGCCTCCGAGAATTGTTGAGTAGGACTGGGTCTCCCAAGCGTTTTATTTATTGTGCAAAATTCATCAAATCTGAAAGCGGCAGAAGATTCGCATGCATTTCCGCGGAAATCTCGTCTGCCTCAAGCTCAACCCTTGGAATATTCCAGTTTATATAATCGTTACCAGTATTTTTCGTTGTTTCGAAATGTTCCGTATTTAGGCATAGAAAATTTTGACTATGTCAGACATTAGTCCAACCACAGCCTTACTTCTGTTTCTCATCTTCGCAAACCAAACCATACTCGAAGGCCTTACTAACAGCGAAAACAATGTTATAAATAATCCACTTCAGGTTCATCATAAACAATTCTCGGAATATTCACCAAATGGAAGAAGGAAGGTGGCTCGGAGAAGGTGAAATGAAACTGAAATTTACACACTTTCCTATATAACTCGACAATATAAATGGCAAGCGCTCGTTCTCTTGCACCTCTAGGCAGACACAGACATAAATCTATCATGATTAATTACCTATGGTTAGATTATAACTGAGTTTTCGTGTATGTGCGTCTCCTACGCGTGCAAGAGAATCAGAACCTGCACAAAAAATTATCAAATATAGACTTGTCCTGCCCCATTTTCGCTTTTTTTTCGTCCGGTCAAAATGCCAAAAGTTTTTTACGACGAACTTGAGATGAAAGTTGATTGGAAATGCCTTCAGTAATAAGGCCCTAGAGGTTGGTTAGCCTACGAAGGCGGAAACGAGGTAACGATCTTTCTGTAACGGCGATCGCTGCGATCGAGCCAATCGTGGCTACAATCGCGACGATATTTGTGAGCAAGCACATAACCAGAATCTGATATGTCGAATTCCAGAGTGACGGTAGAGGGCCCCTAATGGGGAAGTAGATGCGTCGTCGCGACGACGCGCGCGACGTCGCGCCGGTTTTTTACAGTTGGATTACTTAATGTTTCCTGCGAAGTGGTCTTTTCTTGCGCAGGCATAGAGTTTCTCTCTATGTTCTTGCTTAGTTAAAAAAAACGGAGAGCAAATCTGTCAAAAATATATAACGCGCGTCGCGGCAACTCCCCAATCAAGGACCCCGTAGCGATGCTCCGACTTCTAAGCACGTTTCGAAACAACGCGAAATATTGAAAACGAATATATGAGGTTTACGGTTGCTAGAGACACATAATTTTTAGTAGCAATTTACGCTATGCCTCTGAGGCTCCGGATTGGATGATTTGATGAATTCTGCACAGTAAACAAAGTGATTATTTTTAGAAGACCCATTTTTACTCAGGAATACTCCAAAATCCATGCTCGAAACCCTCTAGGACTTATTGGATATACAGTAAAATCTACGAGTCCTGTAATGAACAGAATGTGTTACTGCACTTTTCGGATAGGTCACTAAATTTCCACATTCTACACTCTTTCATCTGCAGTATTGCAACAATATGAAATCCACACATGGGCGACTCTGAAGAGGCAGCGCCACATTTTCAACAGAAGCCGCTCAAATCATCGAACCAGAACCGCGGAGTGGTCCGGATTCGCTAGTTACTACAAAAATATTCTGTAGAAGGGGGCTCAACGTGCGAACAATTCAGCTTGCTTCAACGAAAGGAGAAAGAAAGAAACTATCGGACGTAGTAAAACGAACCTGTCCCTACTAGGAGAGATGACTGGAGAAAGATTTGGTATGCTGGAAGATGCTGGTGGAATAGGAGACGACGGGCTCAGAGCAGGATCTTGATCCCTCCCCCAAGTCTTCATCCGACTCATTACTTTATCACCGACAAAGCGATAAACGCAGTTTTACGGTGAGGTGCAGTACGAAATTGCCGCACAAATATCTGGAATGAATTGTTAAGCAGCGCAGAAACAAGGTTAAAAACAAATCGACTGCTCTATAGACATAATTCTAGCACTATTCTGTCTCGTCATAGGGGCTGCGCGTATATACCTGACACGCCTTGAGTATCAGACGCAGTGTACGCGGTATCCCTGCGAAAAATAACTAATTTCTGATACTCAAAGCCCGTGCAATGTGCAGAAGAACTTAATGTCCGCAAGGAATATTGGCATCACCTCCAAAATCTCCGGTGATTTTAAGTTTTTCTGTCCTACTTCGCATGAGAATTGGATACAGAACACTGTCATGTTAAGATTACCAGGACATTTCAGCGAGATTCAGTGAGGACTCTATCCTGTTCCAATATCAACTTCAAAGACAACGTGTTTTGTTTACAGATTTCGCCTAAAACCACATCACAAAGCGTAAGAAATAGTGAAGCATGAAAAAAAGTTTCTGCACTCTTGTAGAAATTTCGCAGCGTAGGTGCCAATGTTTCTTGCGGACATTAAGTTCTTCTCCAGTATGTCCAGCCCCGTATGCTAAGACTTGGAAGGTGATGATGAGTTGGAGGAAAGGAGCTAATACTTTGCAGGAAGAGGTCCAGTTCCAATAAGATGTAGCAGTTAAAATAAACTCGTCAGCTTCCGAAAAATTCACGACGATAAACAAACTGTGACGTCGATGTCGCGTAGAATTTCGACCATGTTCCACATTCCGTGCAGGTTTGCTCAAGGAAACATGACTGCGCTGCGACCCCATCTGCACAGATCCAAAGCCGTGCTGTGAATGCAACGCGCAGCATGGTTGCCTATAGAGCACATCAGCGGCGTTATCTGCTCCAGTTCTTCGACAGTATTGTAAGGG
>KN549410.1:133032-146266 GCA_000797555.1 Oesophagostomum dentatum | reverse complement strand
TGTTACTTCCCTTCATCTCTCCCAGACTACTTCACCAGTCGCTAAGAGTTTGGTTGCGTGTTTACTGCACACTGACTCTAAAGTGATTGACCAACACTGATATTTGATAGTGGACATAGTTAGTTTGGTAAACAACTAAGCGGCCTCTTCCTCGGAAGGAAAAAGGGTGCTATTTTGGAACATGCCTATTTTGGAAGTGATAAGAAAAAATAAAAACGTTATGCACATCCGGCCACCATTCTGAACTCATACATATAAATTTCATAGCTTATCGCTTAACAGGTGCTGAGAAAAACTCCGTTACCAACATCTTGAGCCGATTACTATATACATAGATAACGAGCTAAGGGTCTAACCAGTGTCAGATTTAAACGAAGTTATTTATAGATTTTCCTCATCCTTTACGTTGTTTTTGCCCAGTATCAATGACTGAATACCACTACTCATTCGTGGTATGGTTTAGCTCGCAGTTGAGAAAAGAATGATGTTGGTGGAAAGAAAGAGGGAGTGGAAGAGATGAATGGTAGAGCAGTGAAATTTGTGTCATGGGTGTCTCCCGAATTGCCATGCGCAAGTATGAAGTGTTCATAGTGTAGCGCATGTATATTCCAAGTTATGCGGCTTCAAACGCCTCCAAGAGTGGATTTTGGGCAGTTTGAGTTTTTGATAATTGCAGATTTGTTTCTGGAGGAAACGTGCGCAACCGGAGTCTTTACCATAGGCGTTTCAAATACTCTTTCACAAATATCCATCGTCTCCCCACTCTAGCTCAAATCTGCGCTAGGTTTTGTGGCACCAGTGGAGGTAGACCTAGAAAGACGATTGATGTGCACCCAGGAATATCGTGTATTTGGCATTAAAGAAAGCGCACAGAGTCGAAATTATTCCCATAGATGGTGAGCTAGGGGATCTGTGCCGAATAACTTAAATGCTTCCATATCGGGACACTTCTGTATGCGCAGTTTTGCGGCGTTGAGTGGTCACAGACCGAGCGATATGGTGATAGAAGCAAATGTCCTTTACAAGAATCCACAGTCGACAAAATTAGCACCATATGTGGGCCATGCTGTAGAACATATATTCAACATCTCTATTCTGCAGCGCATATATACGCCAGATTACATGGCATTGAGTATTTGCGGAATTGAAAGTTCGAGTCGTCGACGACTGCAGCGACTTCAAGCGATCGCGATAGTGGCGACTATTAGATATATTCTATGCAGGGGCCGATGGCATCGTTAGGTAGCTTTATTTCGACGAGCAGAATTTAAAAGTGGTTTTTACATCAATGAGCAGGATGTAGGGAACGATGCGCAGGAGCTCGGAACCGACGTGCTGGAGGTGGAGAGAGGTAGAGGAAGTCAGGATCGATATGTATAAGGTCAGAACCGATGCGTAGGTGGTCGGGACCCGCGCAGGAGGTAGGGACCGAGACAAGTGTGGAGTAGATCGGGAGTGGTGTGCAGAAGCTCGGCAGATGTGCAGGAGGTCGGGGCCGACGAGCAGGAGTCGCTAACAATGCAAGAGTACGCAGAAGGTCGTTAGCAATAACGGACAAGGAGCCACTAAACGCCTATAACGCATCAGTCGATAGCGAATCAAAAGAATTTCCAAGAAATTCGCTCTGACGTACTGCCTCTCCGCACATCAACCGCCAAATTATCGAATGATTGGTCAGCTATTGGTCGGACACATAACAGACAAACCGATAATCAACAGATTAATAACTTAGCGATTTAGTGGATGCAACGTAGTATGCGTGTGACAGTGAGAAGACGTATGGTGCGAGCGAAGCGAGCACTCCAGCAAGTCTGGAAGTCCGGCGAAGCTGGACGGACAGACTTGTTGCTATACAGTGCGTTTCATAATTATATGACACCCCCATTTTCATGCAGTAAGTTTCTATCTTGGCAACATAGCAACTCGACGATATTTTTGCTTTAATCAGCGTGCAAAACTACCCCTAGAAGCAGATTTCTGTGCATGTAGGGCATATAGTATCTCTTGTATGAATTTTTGAAGATTTTTTGCCTGTTTCATAATTATATGACACTTTTGAATAATTAGCGGCTTTTTATAGAAAGAAAAGCTGGATTTTATGTGTATCTTTGCGAGAGAGTGTGACCAATATCCCTTGATTTTTTCTTCACATAACTGCCCATTAGCGTTTGCCTGCAGTATTAACTGAGACATTTTTTCTGGAAAAGTCCTCAAATGAGTAAAAAAGTGATTTTTTTGCCTAATAAATGTTAAGATGCGTTTTGCTGTGGAACAATCCGACTATGCTAATATTCACTTACCTCTTAAAAATATTTCGCTTCCAATATGGACAGTGGCGGGCTCTGAGTATGCTTCCAAAGACATGCGGTGAGCACCTCTGCAATGGTCTTCACGCTAACATCGATGCTTTCTTCAGTAGTACTGCCCTCGCGAATCAGCACAACTTGTTCAAATGCCTAATTTAAACTCTCCTACATTTGCGATGGTGTTTCAGTGAGTGTTTGACACATTTGGGTCCAAGCCTCGCTAAATCAAAAGCGGCCAGAAAAGAACATAGCTGATTGATCATTGCGCAACAATAAAAACGACGGCAAACCGCAACTTCTAAGCAGATCTTTTTTTTCTAGAGTATCATTTCCGCCAACTGGAGCCTCTAGCATGCGAATAAGCTCTTGCCTCGCTCAGCTCCATAGTTGCGGTGGTGACCAACCACCTGTGTTCTTTTCTGGCCGCCTTTGGTCCAGCGAGGATTAGACCTAGATACGTTAAACACTCAGCTTGACCATCGATAATGTAAGGGAGTTTAAATTAGGCATTTGACTAAGTTGTGCCGATTCGCGAAAGCAGTACCACTGGAGAAAGCACCGTTGCTAGCGCGAAGACCATTGCAGAGGTGGTCACCGCATGTCTTTAGAAGCATACTCAGAGCCCGCAACTGTCCACATTGGAAGCGAAATATTTTTAGGAGATAAGTGCATATTAGCACAGTCGGATTGTTTCACAGCAAGACGCATCCTAACAATTACTAAGCAAAAAAATTCTTCTTTTCACGCATTTGAGGACTTTTCCAGAAAAAATGTCCCAGTTAATACTGTAGGCAAACGCTAATGGGCATTTATGTGATGAAGAAATCAAGGGATATTGGCCACACTCTCTCACAAAGATACACACCAGATCCAGCTTTTCTTTCTATAAAAAAGCGCTAACTATTCAAAAGTGTCATATAATTATGAAACAGGCAAAAAATCTTCAAAAATTCATAAAAGAGATACCATCTGCCCTACATGCACAGAAATCTGCTTCTAGGGGTAATTTTGCACGATGATTAAGATAAAAATATCGTCGAGTTGCTATGTTGCCGAGATAGAAAGTTACTCCAGGAAAATGGGCGTGTCATATAATTATGAAACGCACTGTATAAGCATGATAACCGACACCGTTGGCGATCCTTGCTAGTAGAAATGTGTGGTCGACCAATTTACTCACAATCAGCTAGCTCAGCTTCCTCTTTAGGCGTCGGATTTTTTAAAAGTAAGCGTGCACTCTCGACACTGTCCCTTGACAGAGTGAGAAATAAGCAGCAGAAAACCTCCATAGAAGCTTGTTTTGTCATGTAATACAGGTTTTCTGGGGAGTGTTATGCGCAGGGTCAAGCGTAGTTGCAACAGTCGCAACGTGGGATTGAATTGGAATGTCGCTCGAAGGAAGGAGGTCGCCATTGAGTTGATGCAGAATCAGATGTGATAGTAGCGATGTGGGGAAAGGACTCCGCGCAATTTTAGCCCACAACCGTCTAATCTCTTTGGAACTAATCTCCGTCCTGGATTTTTTTCGAAACCCTCAGGACGACGGCGACCATAGCGATGAGCAGCAGTGATGTCCGAGAAGGGAAAGGAGAGCTAACCTTCCGTACGCAATGAGGCTACGTGATACGACCATGGAAAATTACGAATTTTAGCTTGGCGCAACACTTGCCCTTGCAGCGCATAAACGCCCGTGGAGTGCACAAACTCACGAGAAATGGAAAAACTAGGGTTCACAGAAACATGCATAAGTCCTCGAAGTCGGAGACAAACTCATAAAATTTATATATCATTCTAAAGAAGAAGATTCGCTCTATAGAACTTTTTGAAAGGATTGCCAAAAAAAAACTCAAACATTGAAGAACTGTACAACGACAAACATTAGTAATTTTCGATTTTCATCGAAAGTATGGTTGAAAAACGGTGATTATTTGCTTCGCAATGGAAGCTTTCAGGATATGCCGTATATGGTGAGAAACTACAGGATTAGCCCTATTCCGCTGCTCTAAGAAGATCTTGTAGTTCTTCCTTTTTAAGGGAAGTAATTTGATGCGACTGAGATGCGACCGAAGCCAAGAGTCGCATCAAAACTGACCTTGGGTCGCATCAATTTAATTCGTAGGAAACGATGTTGGATTCCGCACTATTCTAGGCAGAGATGGAGGAGGTGTTCTACTTTCGGTCGCTATATAAAGTTTCCTGAAACTTCACGGCTGGGAAGGTTAGTGTTTGATTTTCTTACCCCTACTTTTTCTAAAAATCAGAAAACAGCTATGTCTGAGCGTGTGGTGTTCTCGAATTTAAGAAAGTTCTAAAGTTTTGCTTAGTTTACACGATAGCGCAGACCTTCTTCTCTTATATCATATAGAAAATCCTTCAATTGTTCCCCGCTTTGAGTAAGTTAATCGAGTTTTTATGCACCCTACTCTTCCTGTTTTTTCAAGCGAACCGCACCGCGCACGCGCGCGCCCGTCGCGGAGCAGCTTTCTAGCCAGTTTTGACGGCATTTTCTGCTTTCCTTAGCCTTAGCTTTTTTTATGCTTCTCTGTTTCAAGGGTCTGTTTCACGCACAGTAGGGGGTCGAAAATCTCTGCTCAGAAGGGGGGGGGAGGGGTCGCTCTGGGCCGGTATCCACGAAAGTTCCCGGGACCCTCCCGGGAATGTGCCGGGAAGTTCAGACCGCGTTGCAATTGTGGCGCGGCGAGGTTCCCGGCGAAATGCGTATCCACGAAAGTTCCCAAGGTTCCCGGAGACTTCCCGGCCACGCCCACAAAGTTCCCGCCGTATTCGGCGGGAACCTAAGTTCCCGGCGTATATTTTTCGAACACAGTGACAGCATTAAGGGATTTTTCGTGCTCTTAAAGCAATCAAATGAATGTTTAAACGTCATATAACCCACAACTCCATTTATTCAACGTTTTCTCGTTTTTCTTTCTATGCCCAGAAGTTATTTGATGTGCTTATTCTAAGAAGCGCACTGGCTTCGTACATTAGGACACAGTAAGTCTACACAGTAAGTCAAAACCTCAGCATTGCCATCGCCTTGAACAGAACTTATATATTTGGGTTATTCGATCTGCTTATTACAAAAATCGTATTGATTTTATGCATTAGGATGAAGGATGCGACGGCTACGAGGCGAGGACTTTCTAAAATAGCTAGTTCGAAATTATACACCATGTTAGTAAGGTCCTGCCACTTCCAAGTCTGAATTAATGCGATATTTGTGATCAAAAGTCATGTTGTCCAAGTTTTCAGAAGATGCTAAGATTTTAACCAGCTAGGTAAACCTTATCGTGATGCCAACCGCCCAAGAATATGTGATTGTTAAACTCATCTATCAAAAAACCCTCCAATACAAAGTTAGAGAAATGAGGATTTAAGAACTTAGTTAAATCAGATACAATTGCGCTGTTTTTCCCTGTAATACCTAAATTATAACGCATCCATCAACAAAGAGGAAAACGGCGCTTCAAAACTGCTGCTACCCTGATTTAAACAGTGTTATCTCTGCTTTTCACCCTACTGCGCACTTTTTCTACCATAGCGGTGGCAAGTTGGAATAAGTACAACATTAGTAAAGCAAGTTCACCTGAATATTCAATACTGGGCATAAAAGATGCGCAAATATGTATGAGTTCTCTTTAAAGCACTTTGAAAATTCGAGTTTCGCACCATACACTCGAAATGCGCGAGCCATACTATGCGCTGAGGTTCCCGGAAGTTCCCGTGCAATCGTGGATAGCAGTTTTACGGCGGAAACTTCAGGACGGGAACTTGACTGCCCGGCAAGTTCCCGTTAGGTTCCTGCCGTTGAAAGTTTCGTGGATACGGCCTCTGGAGGCAAGTGAGTCACATCGGTACGCTTGACCCTGGTTATGCGCCAAATTTTTTATAAACAAATTTATTTCCACCGACGACCGCCGATTAACTCTAACCGCAGCGACGATTGGCGATTGCTAGTCACTGCTAGGTGTGCCGCACTACAAGCGTAATATGTCCTCAGCTTCACCAATATGTACTGTACTATCTAGGAAGTTTACCGTTTGACGCAATTTTGGACGATACCTATGATCTGAGGAAAGTTTGGTAACTTTGAATTTTAGTGAATTTGAGTAGTGAAGAGTCAAGCTTTTTTGGGTATCAAAAAGGTCTGATACCGTAAAAGCAGCAAACCCCACCTACCTGGGGCAAGCCGAAGACGTCCAGCTTTAGTTTCGCTGTTTTCAAATTCACAGTTACTCCGTAGTGAATTTAAATAAAGAAACTAAGGAATTGCGCAAACGAAAACGATGGACATAGAGAGTACAGAAAAAAACTAAGCAGTTAGCGCAGTTACCCTATTTCGATTGCAATTAACCTAAGGTGCATGTAGGTTAATCCAGCCATAAATAAACAGATAGAACAAATCAGAGATGGACTCACTGGCGAAATAACAAGAACGTCAGTGTGTTATAGGCTACAAAAAAGACATCGAGTTTCGAAAACTAGGCAAGCGATTTTGAGCAGAAGGGAGCCTTACTTGAAGGCAACTGGCAAGAAAGGTGAACAGGTTTCTAGGCAAAAACAGATTCCTAGAAATTTTTTTTAGAAACTGTGGAATAGAGAACTACTACGGGGCCTTATTGCAGTCTGCGATTTGTCTTAGATGAAGCACTTCGTACCTTTACTTTATTCGTTCCATCACAGCGTTCGAAAAAAAATTAACTAGTGACTTTAAAATATGAGAAATTGCAAGGACTTTCCTTAATACTGGACCATTGTAGTTCCATGAATAAGGAGCGAAAACGAACAACAGTAAGAAGAAGAAAAGGGGCATGTTTCTTCCGCAGTAGACTTCATTCACCATGGAAGTGATTAGGATAATAATAGTTTAACTCGATCAACAACGGTATTTGATCTACACTGAAGGACATCTTGGCCGACAACGAGAGTGTCTAACTGAAGTCCACCACTGGCACTTAACGTCATGGCAGTAACAGTCTACTGTCAAAAAACGATATACTAGTACGTTTTATACAAAAAAAGAGGTGCACGAGATCCATGGATCATGATGATGAGGGCGATGCTTCTTGATCGCTCGAGTTGAGCGTGCCGTCGCTGGGCGTGGCCGTGGAGCTGCTCTGTCGAGAGGTGAGCGCTCGGCAGAGCTGCTCAAGTTGGTTGAGTTTTTTCTGCTGCACCAGTGCGTTTTCTTCCAGCTCCTTCTTTGCCATCGTCAGCACGAGCACATTTCTGAATAAACCAGATACTGCGGAAAAATCCGTAGAAAAACAAGGAAGAGGAAGCATACTTGGACGCCTCCTCGTACTTCTGTTTCCACTTGAAGGAATCTGTCTCGACTTTTTTGAAGTTTGCATTCACCTGCAAGCAAAATCTTAACAGCCAAAAACAACAAGGGACAACAGATTTCGTCGCATGATACACGTTCCTACTAAATCAGCGATATCGACTTCTGACAAAGCTGCACTAAAGCGCCGTGGAAGGAATTCACTGAAACTAGTAAAAATCCTGGTAACATTCGAGCTCACGTACGCACCCTGAAGTCTTCAAAAAAAAACTTCGGAGACTTCCTCTGGGAGGTCTGTTTGAGTGATTGATCATAAGTGTCATACTCAATTTGTAACGTGATGTCATTTTTGCGACTTTACGGTATATGAACGTTAGGAGCTGAGGATCTCAGAGTCGCCCCAAAGCGGAAATCTACCGGAACTACAGAACTGGAGTTCATCACACGTAACAGGTATGGTACTTAGAGTGAGCATCCCTGGTAACCCCATTATGCAAGTTTTAAGACGGTTCTAGGATTCTGACTGCATGATATACTTTATCAATATCAGAGAAATTGCGAGTGTAAATTTTGCAATCAAAGACTCAGATAAATAACCACTGACAAGGTTTCGGAAATAAATTTTCTTTGGAAATTCAGGGTACCTAAACTAGGACAAAACATTAAATCAATAAAATCGCTGGCTTATTCACTCCCCAGAATGTTTTCAGAAATCACGGGCCAAATGAAAGAAAAAGCTAAGTCCAAAAAAGTGGCATCTTGCAAAATCATTAAAATCAAGTTTACTGTAAAGCATTTGCTAGCATTTGAAACTGTTTGTTCTCGCTTCTCCCCTCGGGTCCCAAAGGAGCAGGGGAAAGCCTTTAGCCTTTAATAGCAGGCCCACTATAAAGCCTGCGGAATGGTTTGCATTTTAGATCTTTTCCTGATAATTCGAATTTCATGAAAAGATGAAAAAAGATGGTTAAAAAACTCAACAAGGGTTCAACAGCTATGATATGTATCATGTATTTCCGAAAATTCTCCAAGGTTTTGAATCCTTGTCTTATAAATCCCAACCAGAAACATAAATCCACTTCCTTACATTACTACATCACGCCCTTTCAACTTCTCATTTCCACTTTTTGTTCGATACAAGGCAACAAAAACTTCCATCCCCCCTCCAAAAAAAAACGACAAAATTTTCTAGTACTGCCATAAAAGGAAAGGCATCGTACTTGGGGTATTTGTGTCATAGTACCAAGGTCCCTTCGCTAGAAAAAAAGTCGCGCTCAATTCGCACTTTACATCGGCATCCGGAATTACTGCGACGACGACTGCCTGCTGAGTTTTCGACGCTCCGCCTCCACTTCCACCCACGCTACGAAACAATGTGGACAAGCTGCATACTTCATCAGGCACGCTTGTTAAACAACTATCGATCCCGAACGGATGGGTAGCATAAAAAACTGAGCGCTGATGGAATGCACGCGAGTCGCTGATCTCCACACGTCTTGGGGACTGACTAAAAGCAACTTGCTGCAGTAGTATTTAACCAAACAAGGAGTTTTACAAGAAAGACACACTAAAAAAAACCTTTCTCACAAAAAAACACCCGGCTACCACAACAGCGATCCAAAAACGAAGATTCTGCAAAAAAAAATCCATAAAAGAAACAATCGTTCGTACCCAGTCTCACTTTTGCAGAGACAACTTAAACATTCCAAGCTTTTATAAAACGACTACGCTTTAAGGCGGGGTCGGTCTCATTTTCAGTAATGGCTTTTGTAGCGTGCAAGAGCTTACATCGTACTACTATTCTAGAAACAGTCATTGTCAGTTATTCAAAGACTTCAAGAACTTCATTGTTAAGCAACTGTATATGTTAGGAATTTCCTACCAGGGATTCAGAAAGTGTTATACTACAGAATTAGATAGATCTTCTATGAAAGAAAAAGTGAACAAACCCTGTCAATTTCCTTCTTGAATTTATCAAAGGCAGCATTGCTTTCCGCTAAGCTTTTCGTGATTTCCTCGTATCTTCCAGCATATCGTTTCACCTGTAAGGAAATTTGGAATGAAATAGAACCGGAAGTTAAATGAATTGTTAAGAAATTTTTCTGATTTTCCTGACACCGAATAAAATATTAACTGCTCAAATATTTTCATTCTGCTGGACTAACATCTTCACAAAAACATAACCGCATCATATGCACGGCAGAAAAAGCGTGATATGCCCAAATAGGAAGTACAAGGGGCCAAAGCACCCATCAACCATCTGAATTACACGCATTGGTTAAGCACCTATACGTGAGGCTAATATCCAGTTGGTAATCTTGCTGAGCGAGGTCTAATAAGAAATCTAGTTCCACACTGTGTCCATGAAAAACCATGGAAAGCCACTAGCACGGGCACTGAGGGACTGCAGCGCACACACTAAGAATAAGGTACAGTGGAAATCAGTCCGAATTTATACTCTGCTCCACTTTGTCGTCTTCAGATCTGAGCCCATATTCATAAAACCGTTTGGAGTCCGAGTGCATTTGGCAATTCACTTAAAAAAGTTTCCTGTTAATACAGTTTGCACTTTCGATTCGGCTGGGAAGCAGGAGCATAAAGACACGACTACGATCCAGATTGTAGGAAGGGCTTTTCCAGAAAACTTATTAGTGAAAGTTTCAAACCGTTTGGAATTTCAAACTCTTTCAAACCGTTTGGAATTTCATACAGTTTCAAACATTTTGGAATTTCAAACATCTTTTATGAATACGGGCCCTTATTTAGCTCGAAAATTTACGGTGAACGGCGAAGTATTCGACACATGCGAGATGCGGGTTGTTGCAGAGACCGCACCTATTTCCAACTGCCTTATATATCGTAACAAAAAAAATTCGCCTCCTAGTAATCCCGTAGTGTGATGTTACCGCTTGCTCTCTCTACAGTATTTAAATCCTGAGTTCTTCAGCAAGATGAGGATTCAGAGCATAATTCTGGCCTTGCTTAAAGGCAGTGTACCACCAAAATTTGATTGGTAAGCTTTTCTAGTAGGACTGTCAGAGAGGGCCTGCTCTGTAACCTTACCATAGTAGCAACCCCCAAAACCTACTCATTTTGGGGGAAAAGGCTTATCAAATATGAAATCCCTGCTAATAAAAGCTACAATGCAACAAGGAACAATACTCGAAGCAAGCCTCTAACGAAGGTAATGGGGCTGCAGCTATACCCATGTTGCCTGCTTATCCTCAAAGACATATTCGCGCAAGAGGAGTAATCTAACTTTGATTCTTAGGCCGTTTCTTGGCTCCGTACTTTGGCATATCGTAGCTTTTATTGGCAGGAATTTCATTTTTGGTAAGGCTTTTTTTGAAATGAGTATATTCTGGAGGCTGCTACTATGGTATGGTTATAGAACAGGCCCTCACTGATAGCCCTATTAGAAAAACTCACCAAACAAATTTTGGTGGTACACAGTCTTCAAAAGTATGGAATGCTCAGAATAGGAAAGCATTAGGGCCTGGACAAGCTAGAGCCTCGACTAAAATCCGCAAGAAGACCTATTTAGTGTACAGAGCATGAAAATTAGACCCACCAGAGTCAAAAACGTAATGAAAGATTCGATTTTCTCCCGAAAGAGATGCAAGCGATTTACAAGTAAGGAGCTCAATATCTTATCCGTTCCATATCTTGCAGTGGTCATGATGCATCCTGTCGAGTGAGAGTGACGTAGAGTGACGCGCTGTTGGTGTAATTACACCAAAGCGAACTCCTTCGGGGCGCAAGTCCAGGGAAAACTCGTTCGTTCACCCCCGTTACTTGGATAAGCGGGACGTTCACGTTTCCGACATTTTGCCGATGATTTCAACTTTTGGCTTTCTTACTTTGGCTTTGGGCAACCCGTATGGCTAGGGTACAAAAAATGCAAAAATCTCAAAATCGGTTTTTTTCCGTGAGTACTGCCTTTAAGTAGATTGGCCGAACTTGTTATTAAAAATGCCCTGAATTATGGATAACCATTGTCTCTGTAAGTTTTCTCGCAGTACCAAACATATTTACTGTTTTCTCTCGTATAAACGCGGTGCATAAGCATGCCAGCGGTTAAATTTAAGTTGAAGCTGAAGTTGTTTATTCTGCTCCGTCATCATCTTTTAGATTTAAAGAAAAATCTAAAGAATCCATATGCTCCTGATAAACAAGAAATTTGAAAGAGAACTTGGGAAACTTAGAGTATGGATATAAAACAAATTCTACTTTGAAGAAACTCGAATAGGTGGAGTGAGAGACACATAAAGCCAAACAAGAAAAACTCGACTAGCAATAGAATAGAAGAGTGAAAAAATTTTCGAAATCAATCTCTGTTTTTAATTATCATACAGAGACATGAAAAATGTAAATAAGGTTAAAAACCACCTTATTGCCTTGTTTTTCCAGTGTCAACAAATTTAAGATTTTTGTTTTCACGCGCTCTCTTTCGAAGTTGTGCAGCTTCACTTCGTTTCGGAAAACTTGTCCATGGTTACGTTACCACTTTGGAAATATATGTCTTAGATTGCCAACTTTTTTCCAACCGCCAGTTTTTGGTTACGTAGCCGTTGGAAATGATTTACAACGGCTAATTCTTGGATATGTTTCCTGTTTTCCTCAGTGTTTCCTACCATTTGAAAAACTACGGCGGATTGAACCGAATGCATATTCAAACGCACTATGAAAGCAAAGGACAATAAAAAGCGAATCACCTCTTCTCGAAGGACTTTTTCGTTTTCCAGCGCACCTCCCATTCTGGCTGTTCCTTCCACAAACGACCTCGTCAATTCTTCTTTCTCCAGAGCTGACTTCTGCAACAACGTTTTCAAGCAAAATAACTACTCGCATTGCAAAATACTAACCTGAGCATGGATTTCCGCAGCTTCCAATTTTGTTTTCAACAATTTTATTTCAATATCTTTGGCTTTATTATACTCCTGCCAGTAAGAGTCCTTCTCTTTATACTAAACGATACTGTGTAGCTAATTAGGAAGCATAAATAACTTCTCGGGTATCACCTGTTCTTGGATGGCATTAATTCGCGATTCGTACTCTTGTCCAAGTTCCTTTAACTTCTCCGCTAATCGACCGTTATCAGCAGCCAGTGCGTCTGATCGTTCCCTACCCTCGTTCATGCTAGCTTCAATACCCTTAATTAGTACATTATTCGTTGTATGAATATCTTATTGAACATTCAAATGCCACAATGATGGTCAAAGTATCAGCGGAAATTTTAGTCGAAAGATTATCAGTTAAACCATCCTGATCTTAACCTTTAACGAAATCGTTTGACCTTTGTAATCTGCTGACTATCAATGCTCTCGAAATCACACCCAGTTTCGATGAAATAAGTTGACAAAATATACGCACTTCTTTTTCGAAGACTGTACAAGTCGAGATCATTCTTGTTTTGAATGGGGCAGCACATTAAAAGCAGCACCCCACTCTCGGAACACCTGAGTTCTCGATGGATTCCGAAAGACGAACTCAAAAGTGGGTTAAGGTTCAAATTTCTCCGCTCAGAACTCATTCCTGACCGAGAAATTCGCTCCAGAAGACTCGTCCGCTCTTTCATGGACGAGTTTTCCATTTCATCACGCTCCTTCTATTAGAGTCGCCTACTGCCTCAGTTGCGAGGACA
>KN549409.1:111002-125846 GCA_000797555.1 Oesophagostomum dentatum | reverse complement strand
AAAAATGTACTTCAGTTTTTATCATGAAAGTCCTCCTCTGTCCATACGTAGCACTACTGCAAAAGAACTTGCGTCAAAACATCGTCTTTCTTCGGGATTCGGCTTCAGATCAGCTGGTGCCGTGTACACCGCGCCCCAGTTTTTGACCAGGACCGTGGGGCGGGCAAGAAGACCGCAAGGAAAATCGTCCGCTCAAAGATTTTGACGTAAGCAAAACGGGCCAACGTGCCCACGTGCACATACTACGGCTTCCCGTCGTCGCTTGTATGATGAATTTAACCATATTTCTCCAGCCTCCTTTTTTGACCACCCTGTATTCCTGGTCAAGAAAAGAGGTTGGGCCTGAACAGTACCCCTGGCTGATCTGAGGCTGAATTCTGAGGAAAAACGAGGTATTGCTGTGAATTCTTCTTTAGAGCCTTCCTGCACATAGACGGAGAAATGCTTTCGCAGTACAAGCTGAACAACATTTTTTTATCGTGAGTGCTGCCTTTAAGTCCTAGTGAAATGAAATGAACAAGCCGATCCAAGAGATCTGGCTGGTCTGACCACCGAGCTCTCTGCTCACCAGTCACTAATCCACCCCGGTGACACTAATTTAGGGCGGAAGGCAGGATTTCCTAGCGAATATATCCACTCAGAGGGCCTCCCATGAGACCGATCGGCAACTCTCGCAGTGCAATTGTAATAGCGCTCAAGACATGTGTCTATTTGTTTGTTCTCTTTCCCATATTGCTTATGGTCTCATAACTAGCATAAAAGCACATGATGCCAAGTACTGAGAATAGCGAGTAACTATTCAAACGAATATTTACCACTTCCTCTCTAAAGTAGACTTCATTTTGGTACTTTCTTGCTATCTAATGCCTTATTTTAGCTGCTGTTTATGAGACAAGTGTCGCTTACGCTGCGCATTCTTGTACGGTTTAAGCCAGCCTTAAAATTAGTTAGAAAGTGAGTTTTTTGAGGGTTACCGCCTCAAGCGAATATCTCGCTGCGTCTTTTAGAGTGAAACGTAAGGAAGTGCGCGAACTACGTATGATATCGTTATTCTAGGTAACCATGCAGTAGGACAGTATGCAGTACGGCGCTGTTTACAGAGGCTTATAGTGTAGAGTTTGGCTAATGCCAGCCAGTTGCCACTTGCTCAAGCTTCGAATTTAGGTCGAATACCCCATCGGCATCTCTTCTCCTGTGCAAGTATCAGTGCATATGTAAAAATTTTAGCTCTCCACTACAGTATAACTCCCGCAATCCGCCTAGCGGAGATTCAACAAAAAAGTAAGGATTCTGAGACTTTAAGGCCAGTAGAGTAGAAGAAAGGATTGCCAGAATGCTAAGTTGGCCAACGGACGGAAAAGAAAGCTTGGTGAAATTAGGAAGGTTTACAGGAAGAAAAAATCCCCATTACAATGGATTTTCGAAAGCTTTCTAGCATCGGAGCCCCCCTCATTTTGGAGAGTTCGGATAGACTCCACCCACGCGATGTGAATGTTTGTGAAACACGAGCGCGACATTCTCCTTTATCTACCATTCAAAAACTGTTAAAGCTTATGGTGAAGGTCTAGGGTCAGTCATTCTGTAGTCTATAGTCGAGTTGACTAGTCGGTGCAAAGTTGTAAGGTGTACAGTGACAGAAATCATTAGCCATGGCGCAAAATTCCACTTAAGACCGGCCCTTTACAGTAACGGCTGACCATTAGTTCGCGCTGCAGCTAATCTACACACGCTTTTTTCACCGATTTGTGTAATTGCACCTAGCACAACTTTGTACTGACTGGCCGAGTTGGTTATACAGAAAGCGCATACAGTTATGAGCCGTTAAATAAACTTCATGTTCTTAGTGCATTTACGGCTAGTTGGGTGTGTCTTCTGCAGCCCATGGACTGATCGTCGAAGGGCGAGTGTGTTCACCGATAAGCTAGTTGAATGAGTACTACAGTCGGAAACCCTACAAACACTTGCATTTCTATATTTATCATCAAGTGCGCTGTCGTCAAACGTCACGTTTCCCTGCGTGGGACCAAGTCGTTTCCACCAGATTTTGCCCAATTTGGTATTGCCCATCATCATGCGACATCGATTGAGACGCATTATGGATTCTGACTAAGGTTTCGGATCATGAACTGGCTAGGGAGGTGCTTCTAGCGTTTAGCACATCTACGGAAACGACACATCTGAGCCAATTCTCCATGCATTGTTTTGTAAAACTGAAATTTCTGAAATTTCTCTTCTTGCCCTGAGCGGGTTAAGTGCGCTCAAAGCTTGTAGCTCAACGCTGTACTTCAGAGTGGTCCTATTTATGAAATGTTGGTTAAATGACGTTATTCGGTAGATATCAAAGGTTGCTATAAGGAAGATGACTACATCAATGTTACCGGACCTTAAAATAGCGAAGACAGCTATTTTTTACTGACACGAGCTATTTTTGGTTCATTTTCAGCCAATCTTCGAGAGCTTCTAACTCGCAAAGGGCAACGATTCGTACATTTCGCGCTTCCACTGAATAGGGCATGAAGAACTGTCCGGTATATGTCGCTTCCGTAGATGCTTTGAACACTATAGATACTTTTCTCTTGAGCGCGATATCTGCTGAAATCCGAGGGTTTTTGGGAAATATTGCATGAAAGCATGAAAATATCTACCTTTTATAATTTCCGATAGAACACTTGGACCTCCGAACGAGAATAATTCCAACTAGTTTTTATCAGAGCGCACACGGAGCTGGTTTTCATTTCATCAAAGGGAGCAGAAAAACTACAATACGTTTCGTACCCCACGGCTTAAATCTTTACTTAAAGGCAGCACCCACTCTAAAAACGGATTTCGAGATTCAGGTAGTACCTCGATGGCTGAATAGCCAAAAACCAAAGTTGGAGCACCGGAAAGCTGCTCGTTGGGGAGAAAACGGCCGAAACGTTGGTTACTCGGTGGACTAGTTACGAAGGATGCGGGGACGAGTTGTCCTGTCACTTTATTTTCCACACTAGTTAGAGCGCCACAACCATTTGGTACGAGTAGAGTTGTACAAGCTTTCTATGTCCTCCCAATTGAGGCGGTAAGCAATTCAAACAGAAAAAGCGCGACGAAATGGAACACTCGTCCACGAAACCGCGGGCGAGTCTTCTGAAGCGAATTTCTCGGTCGGGAATGAGTTCTGAGCCGAGAAATGTGAACCTACCCCTTCTTGAGTTCGTTCTTCGAAATCCATCAAGAACTCAAAAGGCGTTTTGAGAGTGGACGCTGCCTTTAAAGGCAGCGTTCATGCAAAAAAATCATACTCTTGTTTTCAGCATCATAAGGGGCATTCGGACCCATTGAAGACGATGCGATACTTACTTATATACTTCAGAAATCGTGAAAACTGCGAAAACTCCCTCTTTCGCATTTCCCTGACACCCGTTTAGGACGAGTTGTTCGTTCCTCGCGCACGCCGCGGATCTTGGCGCACTCGAACGTAGATAACTACACAAGTTGTCCGAGTTGTCTAAAGGGGGACCGCTGCAGCTCATATCTGTCTTTTTCTACGAGTATACTCCTTGCAGAACTTCTGAATTTCCGTTATTTGTGTGAATTTATCTTGTACGACTATAATCGTTGGGATTTCTGGCATCCGAAATTTCCACTAGAGATTTTCTACAAGTATATTCTCCTGCAAGTTCAGTTTGTGACTCATTAGTAGTGCAGTGCTCTCAATGCTGGCGAGACAACTCGTCCAATCTTCGGAACTCATCAACTAACTAATCAGATGCAAGTTTTGATCTAGGCTTTGATGTATCTAAGCTGTCTAGGCTATAAGCGCTCGACTACAGCCAAAAACGGGACGTTTTTAGTATGACTGCTGTCTTTAACCGTTTCCTGGACGAATCTTAGGGTTTCTTTGATTTTCTAGCTCTCACCATGAGCTCTTCTAGAATTTTAACGTTCATTCTATTTGGTTCTATTTTTAGTATTTTTAATATATGTTGGCTTGCACGTAGCGTAGATGGATAAATAAAATAACATTCCGTACATTTCAGCATCGTTTTATGCTGTAGAATACAGCTTCTCTCCTCCTTTTCTTTCAGGCATATACGAGAAATTCTTAAGAAATGCTGTATACCTAGTTATGTTTTATGCCAGAGCTTTGTGAGTGTTTGCTTATGTGTCTTATACCCATTTTATGCTCTTTTTTCTGTAAACTATGCTTATTTCGCTTCGTGATGGCACTTTGTCGAAATATTATAAAATTTATCTTTTTTAAAAGATTTCCTTCCTTTTTCACTTGAGCTTTATATTTTACATAGATCAGTCTGCGAATCCTCGAAGGCGATAGTGATAGGATCTTCTTCAAGGCAGTGTCTTTCCTAAAAAAAAAGTGAGCCTCGTATTTTTTTCCTAGTAAGTCCATCTTTTTTTTCCAGCAGTCACGTTACCAACATCCTCTTCCATTTCCTAGTTCTTTTCATGGCCGCCAGTTGATTACAAAAAACTTAAATTGTCTTCTCACCAATCTAAAAAAATTGAGCCTCTTCCGATCGGGCTAATGTATTCTAAGAACGCCACTCAGTGGTTCCTGTTGTCCTTTCTTCGGAATTATTTCTGCCATGGAGGATATCTCTTGTGACTCTCTTTCCTTATGTTTTTGAGAAAGCCGGTCTAATTGGCTTTATTTGGAGCAGATTAAATTAGCTCTGTGTTGTACTCTTTCCCTACCCACGTGCCATAAAAATACTAACAAAAAATTATGTGCTAGTGTGACAGGAAGTTCTAAGCACTGTTTTTATTTCGCTGATTGATTCTGCCGCATTTTCTTTGAGGCAACACAGTTAGTTAGCATCTGTGTGAATAAGGCCCTTCATTTCAATATCAGAGTCCTTCAAATATCAACCGAGGAGTAATGATTTAGTAGAATGAGAACAACCAGATACAGAATGACAGATTGCTGAAAAGAGCCTACTTTTTTCTTTATGGTGAAGTATTTTTTGCTCAGCTGTATAGGGTAACTGCTCTATTTGCTTACAGCTTTAATCAACAATTGTTCGCCACTAATTTGTGTGGTTGACTGATTATTATGCTGCTGTCTTTGCCGTTTTTAAGACGTATACCCGTGTTTTGGTTAGTTCATGCGAGAAGATTCTAATTTAAGGCAATTTTAATAATTCCCTTTCTTTCAGTGGCGATAATGAATTGCGTAAAAGCTCATTTGTTCGGCGCATTGAAGTTCCAACTTCCAAGAATTTAATAAAGTTATCCTCTTACCTTCTAATTGTGATAGAAAATCATATAGTGCTTAACTAAGTACTCAGCCACAGGAAAGAATTACGAAATTAGCGATAGGACAAATAGTTGCATTAGTCAAAGTCCATTATCTACTAATGATTTAAGGTTTTGAACTCGATCATTAATGCGTTCCTTTTACAAGCTATTCCCCAGTGAAACGTGGACAATTAAGCATCAAACCTAGCATAAGGCAAGCTGAATATTCTTCCTCTATTAAAAAATTCCTTTTACTATAAAACATCTCTCCTACAATGATAAGATAGCTCATACAGGGGCTACTCAATGCCCTAAAATTTGTAAAGGTTTATCAAATTGTGCGGATCCCACCTCACTTACCTTACTCTTCCCAAGTGATTGCGGAAATATTCAGCATTTAGGTCATTTCTTGTCTTAGGGGGGAAAAAGCCGTGGAAATCCGCGTGTATCTCATTTCCTTCGTCAGCTCCGACGTTGACTCCAACTTCCTGGGCTTTCTTGAGATTTTGAGAAAGCGAGTGCAACTTTTGCAAACCCATTAATTTGGCAAAAAGTGCTGAGCTTTTTTTAAAATTCTCACTTTAAAAACCTGTAAATCTGCGCACAGAAAAGTTTGTGAACGGCTTGGAAATCATTCGAAACTTTAGCAAGTAGCTGCTGAAGCTGCAATACTTAAGAAAATAAAGGTGATAATTCCAGATTTACTCGGACCATGCGTATCCGTCCCCTCACATCGATTGGTGGTTACTACTTTTTGAAGCGATGACACAAAAGAGAATCTGCGCTTCCAGACAATATATAGGTTGTCTATTATGTTTGTTCTAGAAATCTCTGAGTAAATCCGTTCCAAACCTGAGCGCAGGAGAAGGCTCAGCACATTTCTAGCAACTTAATGCAAAACTAAATCTTCTAAAAATTGTTTGCTAGTGTATGCTCATGTCCCATTCGAAATTTTCAGCCTTAAATATATGTACTGCTTTTGTTAAGTGAAGTTTCGGGCAGCGAAATCCTGCTCATGGTAAAAAAAATCTTCGGCAGAACGTCTATATGGACTGAGTGGTCCGCGATGTGCTGCGACGGAAATAAGTGAATGGGAGATTGCGAGAAGTTAGCAAAGCCATTCAACACATATCACCACCAAGTTCTAGAACTTTGCAAAGTTTTCTTTCCAAAAAATCCAAGAAGAACCCCTGGCTTCTCGTCGTATTTGCCATGTGTGTAGGTTAAGCAGTGTTCTTCCGTATGCCATTTGTCTTAACTTTGCGAATGGACGTAGAAGTAGGAAATTTTGCAAAAAATCGATCTAGAAGCAAAATTATCACCTAGACCCCTCCCCCCTCTTCCTGAAGAGACACGACCACTGATTAACTAATACTGCGGTGCACACCCATTCATCGTGAATACTTCGGTGTTCGCAGAGATATCAAGTACAGATTAAAGGATTTCTAAGAAGAGCGGAAAAAAAGCTTCGGATAAATTTAGCAGCTAATTTCCTACTTCATCTATAAGCTCATAAAAAGCCTTCTTTCTCAGAACACTGCTGCTTTCTGAACGCATTTTTTTTACTTGGGCTATGGGCTGTGAGAGTAGAAAAGAAGTCTAGTAAATTAGTGTCCTTTGTTGAATCTTATTTCCTTTCCTAACAACATTCATTGCTGTGCTATGTCATAGGCGAAAGACACAGTATTTTCCTGGCATTGATTTCTTCTAGCGCCTTTTTTTGACTAGAATTGAGCATGTGATATATAGATGACGTATCCGACTTTGCTGTGCGAAAAGGCTTTGAAGAGTTTCTGAGGCTTATAAATTCTCAAAAAATTAACTTTCAGCAAAGACTTTCTGGGGTGTTTGCAAAGTTTCCATGTTCAGTAATCAGATGTTTTTTCCCGACGCCTTCACTACGCTCATTGTTCTGGAACGTTGTTTTCATTGTCGCTCGATCCTAGCAAAACTTCCGGCAACACTGGGCGTTTGCAAGCTATGGGCTCGTTTCTCAGTATGAATTAATGCCGATTTTCTTCAAATATCCCCTGAAAGTCACTAGTAGTAGCGACCAAGCACCAGTTGTCAGTGTGCACATCACGGTTTCAGTGATTTTTCCTGACTTATCTCCTTTTTTTCAGGATCTACTAATTAGATGACCCGTTTGGTATGGCTGGTTAGCGCTCTCGTCGCTACCGTACATCCGCACACCCACGGTTTCAACCAGTGGCTACCGCCATTCAACGAGAGCTCACGTGTCTATGAGCTTTGCACAAATGAAATGGATGATGCCATTCTGCTGCGACCGGATCCCTCCAGGGTATGTGCGACGAGGTTATTTCATTTTGAGAGAACTTTGAACCCTAAGTGCTCAGCCTATATGAAGCAAATGAGCAAACAAGTGCTCATTGCATTCAGGAAAGGAAACGAGTGGGTTGGCATTATTTCCTTGTCGCGAAAAGAGGGTGTTCTTTTGGAATAGTTTGATTTCAGAGTTTCATTCGCTTGTTGTCTTAACAACTGAATATGTGTACTTTATTGCAACTTTTGGACGCCAAGACCATCGTAAGGTTCCAAGAGCACTATCTTGAAATGGCGCGCAGCCAGGGCCAACAGTTATAGTGACAGGGTGATTGAAAGGATGAATCAGATCCATACAAAACCGAATAACGGCGGGAAGTAGTGATCAGAGTTGGCAGACTAAGAGTTACAAGAGGGGTCCTTCGTTTTTCTCACAATAATTAAAAATGAATACGTTACTCTTAACAACGAGAATTTTTAGCGAGCAGAAATGTCACCAGCCATTTTGCATACTTTGCTTGTCCTACACCAAAACATTTGGGGCGCCTAAAAATATTAGTTTTCTTACTGCACTGTAATGACAATTTTAGAGGGCTGTGATAGGGTCGCATCATGAACTTTCAGATCGCGTCAAATTTTCACAATTTGTTTGTCTATTGAACTGAATGCAAAAATTATTCTTAATTTCTATGCAAAACTTACATCAAAGTGGGGTTCATAGAGGCAGGTCTAAGCTCAGTATATGTATCATAACCTCGTAAAGAACTCTGTCGTGAAAGAAGGCATGATTTAATATGGTTTAGGTATAGCAGGTCATATATCTCTGTGTTATTTTTGGGACTAAACGGTGTAGCGTTAAAGAGGTACTCGTTAGATTCGATTCGCAGATGCTGCCGCGTTGCGGTGCTTACCATAAGAACAATCAGGTATACAGGAAATTTGGCGGAAAAGATGGTTTAGACATGAATACGCTAGATGCAACATACCAGCCTCAAGTATTCACTTGTTTTGTATTACAACCATTAAATAGAAGGGACCAAAAGGCATCGATCGATACCAAATGTGCGGAAACTCAGATTTCGTGGTACACTGCCTTTAAACGCATTTTTCTCTCAAAAGAACCACCTGTTATCACCATCGTCGAGAGAATCTACCAATCTAAAATATATGGGGTGTTTTTGACCCACTCCTACCTAAGGATCAATTCTGATGGTCACTTGGTTCAGTTCTGAATTTTGAAACACTAACATGTGACTTTTTGTCACTGCGCAAAATGCTAGCGCGTTAAAAAGATTCTGATTTTTATGATCAAGAAACCAGTCCAGCGTTTCAGCGAAACAATACCTCTAAAGATTTCTATATGCAAAAAGTGGAAGTTACAACCTTTGTAGATGTAAATGCTTCGGATTCCTTGCTAGAAAGAATGCCGTAGCCTTACGAAAATGCGAGCCTATGTCTAATAAACATTGTCTATGCCAAAGATTTCCAGAAAGTAACTGAACTGCTCTGTTAGTTCATTGGGCTGCAAAAGAGACCGCGGGCCGACATGGATTGTAGTTGAGGAACTTAGCTGATAATTCCTCAATTGTCAGCATACTAGATAATTAAGATGTCTACACATTAGGGGGACCCAAGTGTACTCGTCGTCTTCAAAAAGTAGTAGCTCGAACTAAACAACTCCCATAATTCTTTTACTTCCAGGTGAAATTCTACATGGAAAAGTATGTGCTGTGCTATCCTGACTTCGCAAAATTTGTCCCGAAAAAGGATCAAGGATTAGTATGGCTGATGAGGGCGTTAAGGTATATTGCAGGGTAATCGTAACTGCTTGCTGACGTTCTCGTAGTTCAGGTTTTGCGAAGTGAATCAGATCTTTGCCTACAGCCGCTATGCTCATACATATCATCGCGAATTCCAGACGATGTTTCTGAAGTACGCCTACGCCCTGGTCGGTTATAACTTGCAGTAAACTTCATTCGCCTAGAAATTTCTGCTTTTTCAATGTTCAGATCTGCGATAAAGGGCGACTCGTTCCGAAGGAGGAACATTTCAATTTGTACTTATATTCCTCTTTATTCAGAGCCTTATATGAAAGAGACAATGCAGATAGGATGTGAGTCCTTGCTTATCAACATCTTTAGATAGTTTTCTTTCTCATTAAGATCGACACCTAAATTCAGGCTTATTTGTCAACGAGTATCAGACGTATATTCTGATTTGTACAGCAGATGCTACGTCCCACATGTGGAAAAGAGGCAAAAGAAGATTAGGGAGGTACAGCTCTTCATTTTTGTTTTTTTTTCACTGCCTAAAGAAAAGCTTTTAGAGATGCTCGGGAATATCGGCTCCTCTACTGAAATTTCCGTCGCTCTTCCAGCGATTTTCTCGTCACTGTGACGACTTCAATCAATTCATTAACAATTCTCTTGTGAGTTTGTTATTCCGAGAGATCTCTCGTTCATTCACTTCCTGTTTACCCCTCTAACAAGGAGCTTGCTAGCTAGTACATGGTGAGAGTCTGAGTATGGAAGATCAATGCATTTGACGAAGGCAGATGTGTAATGATGACTAGGTATATTAAAGGAGTAGCAACACTGAACTTTTCGAAAATTTATAAAGATTTTACCAAGATTTATTACCTCTGATTCACACTTTCATACTGTGTGTAATTTTCCTGTTTCGCACCAGCTGCTCACGTCTTATTTCGTTCTGACTTCTTTCTTTTGGGTTCTTACGCTTCGCGGTGCCTAAAGCACTAGGTGAAGTACTTTTTGAGGAGGAGGCCATGGTATAGGCATACGGTGCACGCGTGCCCACCGCGGTTTGGACCAGGGCCCGTACCAAAGTTCTTTCATCCGAAAAAATCTGTGCTGAACGGTCCGCTGACAGCCGATTAGCTCATCGGATCCAGAACGTCGCGCAACGATGTAAAATGTCAGGGTGAGCTGACAGAAGAGATGCTCGGATGAAACCAGAAAGGGCAACCTCTGTCCTTCAGTGGAGGTTCATCCGAAACTCAGCCGGACGAAATTACGAAATAGCACGTGTATGAAGAGAGGATAGACGAGGATCGGCTGAAGGTTCGTAAGTTACTGTGGAGCAACTTACACCTCTGCTGATGCGTGGTCAACCAAGTTGCCTCAGATGCTGTAAATCCTCGAAAAAAAAACCAACGGGATATATTTCTCTCTTTTGGAAGCCATGCCAGTCAATTCTAGCGAGAAAAACGACCTGCGAAATGCTAAGAGTTGTTTGTCATTACTGATCTACCGCCCAACCATCGCGCCCTACATTGATCTAGGATAGGTCGAGTCAGTCTTCGTTACAATTCTTGAATTTTCTCAAGAAAACCGCTGGTGCTTCAGACATACTTTCCATGCTTCTATGCCGTAGAGACAGAGAACTTTTGGGGTAATTTTAAAGAATTTTCAAATGTCTTCTATACTTGGGTCAGCTTAATGCCATGGGAAATTGATGTGCCTTGTGGTTGTCCGGCTGATGGTATTTTCATCGGATCTCAAATGAATGTACTTTGGTGCGGGTCCAGAGCTTACGTGACTAAGGCAGAATAGTAGCCATTCAAGGGCCTACTGCTGCTCAGTGGGGCATTTTCAAAAGTTTTATTTCTAAAAAGCACAAAGGCCGGAAGCGAGGGCAGCAGGAAATTGAAAAAAGGGCTGAAGAACTGAAAAATGACGAAGGACGGGCAGCTTCGGTCGCGCCTCTTACGCTGTGCGTTTCGCACCTTTATCGAACGCTCAGGATTCTGGGTAGGCTTGGTTCCGCTGGATCTGTAATCTTCTGTGTTCTTGCGATGATCATACGTCTTAACATTTGGATGAAGGCTGAGGATCCTGTAAACCCGTGAAAATTCAAATATACTTATTCTACTTTGAAATTCAGATTTTTTAAAAATTTACTGCTACACCTAAAAAGGAATTAAGTGGGTGAAACAACTATTTTAAGTAATATTCTACAATTACTTGAGACAGTAGCGTGGGAGGAAGAGGTGTATAGAAGTTTGTAGAGTAACAGGTAAACCTTCTCCACGTTGTAGCAGGCAATTTTGGATGTCGTTTCATCAGCTGCTTAATTAGAGTTTTTTAACACACGCGATCGTTACGCGCTTGAAAAAAATAGCAAACATTGACTTATTACGAGTTTTTTCCAACTATATATGGTCTTTAAATAATTGCAACTTTTTGCCGCCGTAGTTTTTCGAATTCTCTTAAATTGCAAGGCTACCTATTTCAGTCCGACTTTTAAGAAATTTCAGAAAGAAAGGGAAAAATGAGAGGAAACTTCATGATTAATTTATGTATCGCGCTCGTGAACTTTACAATTATTTCAGGCCGTCTCGAACATGGGACTAGCACTCTCTGAGGATATACTGTACATGAATTTACTCAGGTACTAAATTACTTCGTTAGAAACTAGTCATCTGGAGACAACTTTTAACACTTCAAGCGGTTTGCTAGCTACTCTTTTTGTCGCGGTCTAACGGGAGTGGTGGGTGGGGCCAGGGCACCCAGTGGGACGCCGTACGTGTTCAAATTGGTTAAAAGACCGAGAATCGGCTCAATTTTAATCGATACTGTTCCAGTCGGGAGACTGACTCCGCCCACCTCCACTTGTCTTGGTCTGCGATAAAAAGAATATATCGTATCATCTTGGCGTCTATAACGTACAATCAGTTTTCAAATTTTGCATCTTTCGTTTGCTATGTGAAAGAAATGCCAAAGTTCATCACATAGACACACAGGAAAATGAAACTCATCATTAAAAAATTAAGAAAGAAGGTTCAGCTATTGCTTAAAATAAACACGTAGGAGAATGTGTTGCCACACCTACTTGAGAATTAACTGCTTTAGAAGCGTGCAGTTCTCATTTCCCTCGCACAAATACATATTTGTTACTGCCCGTTCCTTTGCTGCGAATTTACTAAAGCAGGAGGAAGCCGTCACAAATGTACTGGTGAATGCTTTAGCGCAAACATGGTGTCAAACATTCATTCGGACTCTGAGCTACCATCGCTGGTTCTGAAGACTCGGCTTCTTCTTCAGCATTTTTCGCTAGCAGCTATCAAACTATGGAAACAGATAGATCAAGTTAAAAGGTAGGTAGGTCATGGAGATGTTATAGAATCGCGTGAGGATCTGACAGTTAGCCTAAGGTATTCGATCTTTCAGATGTAGGCAAGTCGTCATAAAGGAAATAGAGCGCAATGAGACCGTTGACGCGAATGAGACAGAAGAAGCAAGGTGAATTATACGTTAATTCTTCCTTCAGAATAAGATTACGTTGGAAAAATAAAATGATGCGATTTTTTCCTAGCTCATATGCAATTTAAAACGATGCAGATATTACCAATTATAAGAAAAGCCACCTGTTTTAGAACAGATCGAGTATCAGCTCAGGTTTCACATTCATGCTGTCCTCATAGCAATTCTCACATCTGCGAATTGAACAATGACCGCAAATACAGGTAAAATGACGACTTAGCGCAGCACCCACGGAGAAATCGTTTTTGAAATTCTTGTATTTTTTGTATCCTAAGCTATACGATTTGTCCCAAACGAAAGCTAGAAAGCATGAAAATTAAAAACTACCTAGAAAATACCGAAAATGTGCTTGTAGCGCTTGTCCAAATTATAGGAGATTCACCTGACAAGTGCACGTGTGCCAGCGCCGTGATGGACCGTGATGAACCGCGGTCTCGATCCATACAGCTGAACTGTGCCCCATGTGCGTGCTCAGTTGTGGTGACAAACTCACGTAGGCATGCAATTGTCAAGTAGGTCCCTCCCTATACGAGGGTGAGCAGGCGAACTATCGATAGACAATGCATTGATGCAGTAGCACGAGATAACTCGTCCGCTTACCCTCGTAACATGGACAAGCACGAAATGCATGTTTTCGGCATTTTCTCGACGAGATTTAAATTCTGCGCTTTCCAACTTTGGCTTTGGACAAATAGTTTGGCTAGAATGCAAAGAGTGCGGAAATCTCAAAATAGATTTTTCTGGGTGCAGCCTTTAAAGCAGTGTAACCAACTAAAAACTCGAAGATGTTCCCATTTTAGATCCTTGGCGAATCGAGCTTGGCGGAGCTTTTATGTCGAACTATGCCTACTGGTCCTGGTCATATTCAATACAGTACTTCTCGCTGTATTGCTGTTTAAAGTTTGTTCAGTCCCTTTATTAATTTTTTTGTATAAACTAATGTTTATTCTAGACAAAAAGAAGTCTTTCAACAGCCACGGTTCTCTTTGTATTCAATATAATGTTCTCAAATTTGCTATTTTTCTGCTCTATCTTGTTCTTTATGCGAGATCTCTTTGACGACCAGCCTTACGGAAACGTTAATGAAGACGTGAGTAGAGTTGCAAACCAAAATATTCTTCTCTCTGTTCAGGTCTAATTTTTACATCTAGTTACAGTATATCGAGAAAACACCAGAGCTGGTCGTCGCCGAAACCCTTCAAACTCACCTGTTTGCTTCGGATGAGTTTCGGTTAGATAATAATGTTGCCACAGCTGTTTTGTGCAGAGCAATTCATGTTTTTAGGAAGCACCTGATACAGGAGACGCTATACTCTCTTGCCCAGAATGGTAGTCTCACTGGGCTTATACATCTACTCGTTCTTGTCTTAGTGAGTAGTAGTCAAATTAATCAGCTTTATTGCTCTTAGGCCCTGATGGAACCCGGTTTCAGCTCGTAATCAATAGGTCAATGTCGGGGAAAACTATCCATCTTTCACGAGTATCTGTGATCTCGGTATTTGCTTGCGTTTGGGTATTTCTAATCCTGTCTCATCTGTTGTTCTCAACCTTGCAGGTTCGTCCCCTTTAATTTATACATATTATAGCTGCTCTGCTTACAAGTAACGTAGGGATGGTTTTTTCAAGAGAGCGTTTTTTTGTTATGTAGCACTCGAAAATCCTTATTCGTTTTCGAGAAAGATAGAGATCACTTGCTAGTGTCTAAAGTAAGATTGAGAATACATTAAAACGAAGGAGAGCAAAACGGTAACAATTCATCCGTTCTGATTTGAGACTTAATGTTGGCGTATAAGCTCTCCCAGTGGTTTCAAGAACCTCTTTTAGCGTGTACAGCAACTGCTGAGGCTTCTCCTTAAAGGCAGCGTACGCGGAAAACCAGGTCGGTGAGATTTCTGCATGAAAGGCCAGAAGATCTCTAGTTTAACAGGGCTTTCAAAGTTCGAACCTCCAACACCTCCTCTAAGTCGAGAAAAACACTTGTCAATATACTTCGGACCGAATGAATAATTCGAATGCAAATTCGAATAAATATTCGAATTCG